>JARYGA010038747.1:0-67837 GCA_030545235.1 Helianthus tuberosus
ACCAACTTCCTGTTTCTTTGACCCGCAGCCGATATAACGAAAGGCTAACAACCATACCGTAATTTCCACCGATCACAAGGTTACCCCCCATTACCCTGTTGAGTGGTTAATTTTTATTCTAACTTGATTTACACCTTCATATACCCAACTTAACCAATGGATGCCTCTTAATGATGGGATAGTCTTCGGGACATTCGAGGACGGAGATACGGATTACTCAACCTACAAACTGACACGATGATCTACACATTTACCTTATCCCCTTACACTACAAAATTCGCATTTTGATTCTACGATAGTTTATCTTAATTATGTGAAAACTTTCCACCAGCCTGTGTACAAACCTATGCTTGTTGATTAATGCAATGTCTAGTTTCTACCATTGATTTAGACAAACCCGTCATTTCTTTACCACAGTGACACTACACCCTCGCTTCTCCAGGGAGCTACACTAACATGAACTCACTCTAGTTTAGAGAATTTGGAAGGCTCGACTTTCGATCATTGGTGCTCACATCTTGAAACCCTGAGGATAATGATGTGCTATTGATACGATCATACCCTCTTGAACATGTTATCATGTCTTTTCTTTGAAACCTCTTGACTGCACAGGTGTATTTCAGATTGATTCACACGACCTAAGGAAACTCCTCCGAATTTGGTTGCTTACCGACACGATAAATCGCACACTCATCTAAGTCATGGATCAAGGTGAATTATTCCTCCTTCGCAAGTGGGCGAGCTTGACAACTTAGACGGAAGTCTCAGTGAATCTTAACACTACGAACTCGTGCGACAACCATTCTTCGATGGTAAATTCTTGTTATGATTGATATATCCACGTGACACCCCTTTTTTGACAAATGGCGTTCTTCATTTTTACCTTATGCAACTTGTGTACGACCAACTATACCCCTGATATCAAGTAAACCCCTATTACGGATCCTTACACGCTTACGCATCGATTACGACTACCCTTTTTGCATGTTTCCACATCCATTCGCGATATACTTCTCGGATTCTATGATCCTTATCCTAACAACATTCTTCACGAACTCTCGCTTGGAGGGGTTACTCTCTACGAACGTTACTCGAGGAGCAATGGGCCATGAATACCACAGATATGGAGGTATCACGAGAACTATCCTTAGAACTCGTTACGACCGAGGTAGGTTCCCAGTCACGACATTCGAATTTAGCCTACCTTGACGGATATGTCACTTGTTTTCTTTGACGACATCCGAATCTACTCCAAGAACTAGTAGGAATCCGAACGATACCTACACCTTACCATGGAGCCCCTACCACATAAACAACCTTATGTTTAGCTTCCAACGAACGATTTTTGACGTTGCGAAGCCCGCTTTTCTTGATCGTAGGCACAAACCCTCGCAACTCTAACTCGAAAGACTGCTCAGGAATTCGCATTTCAACAATTGAAGGTGAAACTCTGTAGTACACCCATTCTTTCGTTACCAGAAGGCACAGACGATTTCGTTGTCTAATGTGACGCGTCTATCCAAGGACTTAGTTGCGTGTTGGTGCAACATGAGAAAGTCATCGCTTACGCATCACGCCAACTCAAGGTTCACGAAAAAGAACTACACTACCCACGGTTTGGGAGTGGGGAGCACTAGCGTTTGCACTCAAGATATGGAGACATTACTTGTACGGTACCAAGTGCACCATCTACACCGATCACAAAAGTCTCCAGCATATCTTCGATCAGAAGGAGTTGAACATGCGACAACGTCGATGGGTCGAACTCCTCAACGACTACGAGTGCGTGATCTAGTATCATCCAGGCAAGGCCAACGTGGTGGCCGATGTCCTCAGTCGTAAGGAAACCAAACCAAGTCTTCCTACCCAAATCCGCGACGCTCAGGATGAAGCATTGAAGGAAGAGAACCTTAAAGCCGATTCCCTGCGAGGCATGGAAAAACGACTTGAACTCAAGGAAGACGGTACCTTCTACCTCATGGAACGTATTTGGGTTCCATCCTATGGAGACCTACGAGGGCTTGTGATGGATGAGGCACACCAGTCACGTTACTCGGTGCATCTTGGTTCTAACAAGATATACCAAGATTTCAAAACTTTGTACTGGTGGCCCTACATGAAAGCTAACATAGCGACCTATGTTAGTAAATGCTTATCATGCGCTAGGGTTAACATCGAATACCAGAAGCCATCAGGACTACTTCAACCACCAGAGATCCCAACATAGAAATGGGAGTAGATTTCCATGGATTTTGTCACTGGCCTACCTAGATCTTAGCAAGGAAACGACACCATCTGGGTGATCGCGGATCGACCGACTAAGTCTGCACGCTTTCTGGCAATCAAGGAAACTGATAAGTTTTCAACACTCGCTAATATTTATTTGAAGGGAGAGTTGCTAGGCACGGCGTGCCGACCTCCATCATCTCTGATCGTGACCCGCGCTTTGCATTTGATTTGTGGCAAGCGATGCACAAATCCTTTGGCTCACGTCTAGACATGAGCACAGCGTATCATCCACAGACGGATAGGCAGACTGAACGCACCATCCAGACTCTAGAAGACATGCTTCGAGCATGTGTTATTGACTTTGGTAACGGCTGGGAAAGACATCTGCCTTTGGTGGAGTTTTCATACAACAATAGTTACCACACCAGCATCAAGACTGCCCCGTTCGAGACTTTATACGAACGGAAATGCCGATCACCTTTATGCTGGGCAGAAGTTGGCGACAGCCAAATCACTGGCCCAAAACTTGTTCTCGACACAACGGAGAAGATTGCCCAAATCAGACAACGAATGGCGATAGCTTGTGACCGGTATAAAAGCTACGCTGATAAGCGTAGGAAACCTCACGAGTTCCAGGTTGGGGATCAAGTGCTACTTTAAGTCTCACCTTGGAAAGGTGTGGTTCGCTTTGGTAAACGGGGCAAGCTTAATCCGCGTTATGTCGGACCTTTCGAAATCACTGAGAGAATCGACAAGGTAGCATACAGATTGAATCTGCCCGAAGAGCTCAGTGGTGTTCACAACGTATTCCACGTGTCGAATCTGAAGAAGTGTCTATCAAAAGAGACCCTCACAGTTCCTTTCAAACAACTCACTATCGACGACCAGCTGCGCTTCGTCGAGGAACTGGTGGAAATTATGGATCGGGAAATCAAAACTCTTAAACGAACCAAGATACCTATTTCGCGTCATGGCCAGAGTTCACTTGGGAATGAGAAGACCAAGTGAAACATAAGTATCCCCAGTTATTTAAGAAAGAAGAGTCCAACAAGGAAGCCACTGCGGAATTTCGGGACGAAATTCCAAACCAACGGGGGGATGATGTGATACCCCAAGAAAACACACAACACAACTAGCTTCCTCAGTGACTGTTTGCTAAATTTCGGGACGAAATTTCTTTCAACTTGGGGATGATGTGACAACCCGTGCTTTCGAGATTAGCGTCGTTATAATTATCTTACTTTTATAAATACATGAACCTGCGCGACGAATAAATTGTACATATCTAATTCAATTTATACAAGCGAATACTTGAAGCTAAACCCTTAATGTGTTTAACCGGCCCAGACCGTTGAACCATAACTTGATTATGTATATATGTATTATATTAGAGAACGATATATTAATTATGGTTATTAGCTGCTTTGTTTCTTAAAAAAAACAAATGAATAAATGAATAAAGCTTATTTTTTTTACAACATGCCGCCACACACAAACACCCTCTACCCCTCCTCCTACGTTTTCTTTGGGCAGCCAATATTAGCTCATCATCAGCCTAAATCCCACAAACCACCTCTCTTGTTCTTCAGCCCAACCCCAAACCGCCTCAAGCCCAACTGTTTATTTGAATTAGCATGCATGTGTATACATGCGTATTACTCCTGTCGAGCGCATAAAGCAAACCCTAGCTCCCTCCCATCTCAAGTTTACGGTAGCAAGGTAGCAGAAGACCCCCCTTCCAGCCGTGATCTCTCACACTTCGAGCACTCTCCTTCCCTCCCCTTATGGTTAAACCTGCTCACACTCTTCCTCTCTCTCTCGCTCTCCTCTCGTTTTGTTCGGCCGGTGACACCCACAACTCGCCAGGTAACATCTCGGTTCCAGTATGGTCAAGTATTTATACTGTACGTGTTTCTTTTAGGGCTACATGATTTCGGTTTGATGACGTTAGGGTATGCGAATCTATGAGTTTTGTGATATGTGAATTGTATTTATGAATATGCCTATGATAAGTGTTTTGATTTCGTGAAAGTATATGTAGATGTATATATATCTGATGGCATGAGTTTTGTGTAACTATATTGGTGGTTATGGTGATTTCTTGGTTGTAACGAGTAGCATGGGCGGGAAGAAACGGGCTTGATTACATGTATGAAGCATTTGTACGCGACTAGATTTGCTAGAGTTTATGTATTCAATGATAGCTTAGCGTGTGTGGATGAGTTTGTGACAAATCTAATTAACAACAGGTATGGTCTGATATAAATAATGTATTAGGTTGCATGATCACTAAACAAGCTAACGAAACCACTCGAATTCGCATTTTAGGCGTTGATAGCTGAAAACAGAAAGTTGTCCTGTATTTACAGCAGACTTCAGTTCGCTGTAAAAGGGGTCATAATTTAACAAAATCTGGATTTTCTCGAGTCTATAACGTGTTATTTTGAAATACGCTTCTAATGGCGCTGGAATCATGATTTTTGGACATCGTTTACTATTTTAAATGGAATTTTTCGTTACAGTGCGCTGGGCTGTCCGTTTTCTGCAGAAATTGCAGGTCATGGATTAAGTCATATCTGAGGGTATATTTGGAAATAAATTACGAGATTAAAACGGTAGAAAATATGCGAGTGAACTGAAATTCTCCAACTGGAATTTCGTCAGTCGGACTTACGATGAATTTTAAATGAATTTTTCCGTGGACTGCAGTCAAAAAGTGACGAATCTGATTCCAGCCCGGTAAATGATTTTTATAAAATAATTGGTGATGAATTGGATCCCGAGATTTTGACATAATAATATTTAGATTATTTAAAACATTCTATAATTTTTTTGGGAATTTTGTTGTACACGAACTATTCCGGATAACAATCCGAAAACTGCCGAAAATGCACTATATTGCTGAAATTTTTATTGAAGAGTATTTTAAGTCTTTCGTGACACTTGTGTTGTCGCTAAGTTATGTCGTGATAAATGCATGCATGATATTTAGTATTGGATGATATAATGTGCTACGTGCTAGATACGTGTAGGATTCGTGTTTCCGCGTGAGCCCCCACAGTATATGGTTTGGGAAACAAGGAACTGGGTAACTCATGGTTTTCAAAATAACTTATGGTTTTTGGAACAACATTAAAATGGACAACCAACTGTGAACTCACTCAACATTGTTGTTGATTCGTTGTTACATGCCTTGCAGGTCGTTAGGTACTTAGCAGGAGCTTGCACGAGAGGAGTCGTTGTGGAACATGGACCGTTGTGTGTTCATGATAAACTTATGAACTTTAAACTTATCTTTTGGTTTTGAACTTAATGCTTCCACTGATAACTTAGACTTTGTTAAATTGTTTTGACACCAATTATATTGTTTGGTTTGGATTTCATTTAATTATTTATATTGTTCAATATGATTGGTGGCTGGATCCTGGTCAGTCACGCTCCTTGCGGTGATACACCGCTTGTGGATTTGGGGGGTGTGACACGTGCCCACTGGACACGGGGGTGTGGTCAGGTGTCTGCAGAAACGGACAAAGCTGTAGAAGCTTCTATTGTCACACCCTGACTTTTGCCTAAGCGTGTTACGTGTGACTTGCTTAATATCATTGCATTCAACCATAAAAAACAACTATATGATAGAAATCTTGATGTTCATCCATTACTGAGTTTCAAAATAATACAACCAACATTGTTTAACACCAACCAAGACTTCGAGTTTTAAAATACAAACCATCAAAATGTTTAAAGTTCCATAAAGGACTTTAACAAAAGACACTAACAAAACGAGGCCTTGAACCTTGTATCCTATCAAAGATAAAATACACGATTCAAACCCTCCAATACTGGATGACATCGTTTATTGTAGACACATCTTGGAAACCTTGAACGCCCGCCAAATCCATTATCAATTTCCTGAAATACATGTAGTTTGAAAACATCAACAAAAGTTGAGCGAGTTCATGTGTTTTATATGTGAGCTCGTAATAAATTTGTATCACCGTAAGTATGTATTTGTAAACCCGGTATGAAAGCGTCTTTGAACAGATCAATTAATGATTTGTAAGGTCATTAATATGTGTGCAATGGTGCAGGAAGGCTCAAACCTAGTAGATTTTGTACCGGGCTTCTGGCTGGAAGACATAGTCACCACCTTCGGCCACGTCCGGCCCAGGGGTGGGGCTCGCAACACCCAAATAGATCTATCACTCATGTCCCTTGGTCCTTATACGAGGATTAATGGTCTTAAGCGTTATACCCACCACTCACATGATCTAACAGTTCATTCCTTAGCTAACCATACCATATGTAAACGTTTGTAAACAACTGTAACATGTATTTCACCCCCGAAGTTATAAAACTGAAAACAGTTAAAAGAAAAATGGGGACATGAACTCACAAACTTGCGTCTAGCAAACAGGTGTAACTCAAAGCTTCTCCTCGGTCGCACGGCTACCTACACACGTGCTATGTTCTATTAGACGGATGAGTCGTGCCATTACTTTTAGTCTTAATTATTATGACTTAGTATCTTTGAGTTACGATTTTGAAGTAATAAATACTATTCCAAAGTATATAATTATTTGTTAAAACAATAATATTTGAACTTAAATTATATTTATTAATTTTTGGAATATTTGTTAAAATAATATATTTTAACTTATTTATTTTGTAAACCTTCCATGAATATTTTCCCCAAGGATGGGTATACTTATACTTGCATTCTTAGACTTGTGTATTTTACCAAGTATTGGTGGCGTATTCCGGTGTGTATTTATACGTACGAGAATACGTATTTTTATTGTATTTATTAAGTATTCTTATACTTAATTTTTGTATTTATACTTTCCGGAATATTATTTTTAACCAATAAAGTCACCAATTTATATTCTTAAAATATATATATATATTTTAAGAAAACTTTTATAGAAAAATTATCTATAATTCTTCCTTGGCAAAAATATTTATATTTTCATACAAACCTCAAAAATAATATATTTTCAAGTTAAACTTAGAATATTTTTTTAAAACCAATTTTCACCCCAAAAATAATATATTCTAAATTTATGTAAGAAAATATATATTTTCTCCAAAAATATTATATTTTCTAATTGTTCAAGAAAACATATATATTTTCTTCACCCAAAAATAATATATTTCTCCTTGATAAAACATGATATATTTTTGTAATAATTATAAAAATCATATTTTTCATTTCCTTAGTTTCCAAAATACCGTTTTACCCACTTGTTAATATATATATAAATTTAATTCCGGAATATTTTTGTAGTTCATATTCCTTGTTTGGTTTGTCCAAATTTTGGGTATAATCTATATATTTGTTTTTATGGAATTTTGGTATTATTTTGTGTTATAATTCTTGGTATTTTGGTAAGTTATATTATTTCAAGTCCTAAAATGATATAACTAATACTCATAATATACAAGTAATCACACAAATTGTGACATCTAAATATATATTTTCCTAAATATATACTTAGTCATTTTTATTTATTAAAAACAACCACCAATATTTGTAGTTTTTGTAACAAAAATTATGGAAACTTTTATATGAAAAACCATGGTTAAAATTTACTTATAAACACTTGTTTAAAAATATTTTTCTAAGTGTTTAAATTTTAGAAAAAATTTGCTATAGTTTCCCCTTAAAACCGGAGGTTTCCATGCTTTCAAAGCATATCATTTTCCTTTAAAATCATCACAAATCAACAACAATTCAATCAACACTTACCATGTGCCAAAATCATGCATTTTACACTACATTATGAACTTGAAAAATTGTAGTAACTTAATATGTTGTTAAGTAAGCTTAGTTACCCTTAAAAGTGTAGTTATTTGTTTATAAATATCATTCTTGAAAATTTTAGACTTTCACAACTTGTGAAATGATTTTTCTAAAAATCATTATTTTGAATTTTTCTTGTTAACAACATATTTCTACACTTGATTTAACACTAAAATATGGTTAGTTTCTTTAAAAATCATGGTTATGTAAATCTTGTAAATAAACTTGGTTTCTTGATAAAATCATTTTTGAAACCATCCATCTACAAGACTTTTATTATGTTTTAACCATCATCATTCATAAAAACAATTTCATCTTTCAAGTTCATGCTTACATAATAGGATGATCATTTTGGTTTCTCACAAGATCATCCTCTCACTTGCTAGATCATGTGTTTAATCAAAATCTAACAAGTTTCATATGATGTTTAACATCATAAACACAAATATTCAACAATCAAGAAGCACACATACACTAAAACAACAATGATTCTTATGATTTAGAGCTTTATGTTAAGGGTTATGTTCTTATTCTTTCATGATCTTTGTGATTAACCATTAATATAATCTTTTAACCATCATAACAAGAAGTAAAAACAAGTTTCAAGAGTCTTACCACTAGCACAAGGCTAGGGAAGAGATTCAAGATGATGAAGATGATAAACTAGGTGGTTAATAGCTCTAGAGAAAGGTCCTTCAACTTCCAATGGCTCCTAGCTTCTTATCCTTGCTTCTTACACCCTTGTAGCACCTTAGAATGGAAGAACAAGACTTGAAGATGGTGGGTTGGTGGGTGGTGGTTCACGGCCGTAGCCAAGGGAGAAGAGGGAGAGAAGGTGAAGTGTGTTGTGTTGTGAAATGAAGTTAAGTGAAGGAACTTGAGGTTTATAATATCAACACTCCAACATGTGTTTAACCTATGTATAAAATGTTCCAAAAGCAAACAACAAGATCAATTAAATAATTAAAACAAATCAAGGGTGGGCCACCCTTGTGGTGACCGTCGCCCATGGGGGGGGGGGGGGGAGTATAGGGTTGGGATGTAATGGTAAGTTAAGGAAACTAGTTAGATTTCAAGTGTATAATTTAGTGTTTTAAGTGTTATGATGATTTAGGGTATGTTATGATGTTCAGTGACCATAACTAGCTCAGAAATGATAAAACAGTGCTTCTAGTGAAAATTTGGAGTTTCGGGTAGTGTCCGGTTGTGCGGTTGGTTACTGGTTCGTTAAAGTGCTAAACTACGCAGTTTAGTGTGCTTTATGTTCCCTTTTATGACAGTTTTGATTCCCGACACTTAGGAAAGTATTCTGGACCATTAAACCATAATTCTGCATAATATTATATTGTTTAAAAGCTGATTTTTGCTGAAAATTGCAAAATTCTGCAGTTTGGGTGAGTTTTAGGCACTTTCCGACACTTAAACTATCACTAGAAAGGCAGTTTTGTGATCCTTACTTTCCTACACACTATAGTAGTGTAACTCTTGGTTTCTAGCTTATTCTGCGTCTTAACATCATGTCTGTCTGAGTACTGAACTCCCGTCAGTACATCTAGTTTGTATGATAACTGTGCTATCTTTGTTTCGTGCATCATTTGAATCATAAAGTGTTGCATGTAATAATGATATGACATCATGCAATATGTGATGCACTTGTATGTATATGATAATAATTAGAAAGCATTCGTGTCATTAATTTAAATCAACACAGTCATTAAGCCACAAATTACTGTTTAATTATTGTACGGATACATGGAAATTTGACAGTTGTCACATTCTCTCCCCGTTAAGAAAATTTCGTCCCAAAATTTTAAGCTGCGTTATCTGTTGCAGGGGAGTTAGGGTTAAAATGCGGATACTTTGATATCATTCGATCTTCACGCTCACAAGTAAACTCTGGGCCGTGACGTGAATTCCAGCGAACCTTGACAAGCTTAACACTACTCCTCAGAGTCTTGTTAACTTTCCAGTCTGTAACCTCAACGGGTTCTTCAGTGAAGTGGAGAGTGTCGTCTATATGCACTTCATCCGCAGGGATGATAACTGTCTCCTGAGTTGGGCTTTTCTTCGGGTTCGACACGTGAAATGTGTCGTGAACACCGTTTAGTTCCTCTGGTAAATCTAGCTTGTACGCTACGGTACCAACCCTTTCCAATATCCTGAATGGCCCAATGTAACGTGGGTTTAACTTGCCACGCCTCCCAAATCGTGCTACACCTTTCCAAGGTGAGAGTTTCAGCAAAACCATGTCTCCTACTACGAACTCTGTAGGATCGTGTTGATGACCCGAACGAGTCGTTTAGAGAAGTTCTTATCTATTTCAGGTGCGGAAAACAAGAAATAGATTTAGTAACAGATTAATCTTCACTTTAACAACTGATTGTATTGATAAAACTCTGATTACAATTGATCTTTACACCGGCAGCACTTCGGTATGGAATACAAGGGACTGGATACTGATTTCGCTCATAAGTGACCTATATATAGGCACATTGATTCCGCTCATAAGAACACAAGATCATCAGGAGCGAAATCAGATCTTTTGATTTCGGGCGGAATCACCTACTTATGAATTGGAGCGAAATCAGCCACTAAAATACAATTATATTTCAAACGTGCATCTATTTTGTCTTCTTGTGAAATCAACATAATTTGTCTTCAAGCGAATCCTTATATCTGATTTGTGTGAATGTTGTAGTCATGAAGCAATAGATGATGTCACTAGTATGATGTCATCATCAAGAATGATGACATCATTCTTGTTATGAACCGCAACGAATCCAGGACTTGACATAAGACGAAGACGACAGATGTATGCACTAACAGACTCCCCCTCAGATGTTGACGAGTCTCACGTGTCGAGTCTTCGCATTTTCAGTCTTGATCAGTCTCTGGGCTTCATTCTTTCATTCAACATTAACAGACTCCCCCTAACAATGTGCTGGCATTCCGTTAGTTCTTCAGTATCATCTGCTTCAGGATCGTAGTCTTGCTTTCACACTCTTCTCTTAGACCTCAGGTATCGGAAACCTGGCTCTTTAAAACACATGCTTGTCAGGATCGAATGACCTGGCTTTTCCAGAGGTTGTTCCAAGATCGTAACCTGGCTTTTATCCAACTCAGGTTATTCTTAGAATTGATAAATCCATCTCTTTCATAATCCTGCACAATCTCTACCTCAAAGTAAATTTTCTAAATTTAACAATTCAACGTATGCACTAACACTGACTCTTCCTCAAAAATAACTCAATAAACTTGATGGACCATTTTAAAATATGATCAAAACACATTTGATTTTCAAACACATACTTCTTTTCATAAACATGTCATCATGTTTAGCACTTGGAATTTTGACAATCAGCTCTCCAACATCAGTTGTCGAAAATCTTTTTAGATTTTTCAAAATTTTTTTTTGCTAAAACACACCGAAAATCTTTTTGTATTTTTAAATGTAAAGAAATGCAATAAAGAAATATTTACAGACAATATTTTTGTGAGTTTTATGTAAGAGGATCATATCAGATTTTGACAAATCACAAGTACCGTTGAGCTTAGTTACACATTAAGAATTAAACAATTCACTTAGATTGCCAATATACTGATCCACTTAAATTTTCACACAAATTTCAACTGATTCAGGATATGAGTTAGGTGTTTTAAGAACTTAAACTCATTCATGTGTCCCACCTCTTGAATATACTCCCGTATCCAGATCCCAATATTCAGTCTTACAGGTGAGTATACTACAGATGATATCTGTAAGGGGTTAAATTGCGAGGGCCGTGAGAGCTCAGGTCGATACTCCCGTATACGCAGAGAGATGACGGCTTCGACTTTTGGTATGTCCCCTTTAGAGGATCTTTTATATTACAACAGCAATGACTATCAATTTTATTGTTTCATCAATTTGCTGAGGGCAGCGCTATGTTTCAAGCATGCAGAAAGTATTCTCCGGGGACTAGGCCATTGCTTCCGCAAAATCAGAAGTCCCGGGATAATACCCCAGATATCACTGAGTATAAAGACCTAGTATCTCAGAAAGAGGGACCTTTCAAACGAGATTTCCGGGGTTACCTATATATCCAAGTAGTGTTCCCCATGGAATAAGCAAGTTTGAAATTTAGTTTATATCCCGAAAAAGCTTACTAAATGTGTAAAAACCTATTGGCATATCATCAGTGAGACTGTTTAACGCTATTTAAACAATACAATTCTTTAGCATACTGTGACTGTCTACTGATCTACTATCATTTCCTCTTCTTTGACGCTAAAACTCATTTTTCATTTTATCATGTTTTTGCCTTTTTCAAATTTTCAAATGTTTTTGGATTTTCAGAAAATTTCTACTCCCCCTAAAATGCAAACACATTTTAGGAAATTTGAAAATAAACTGTACAACAAACTTGACAACTGATATCGAATCACTTCAAATCGCCATCCACTTGGCATAAACAATCAGAACTCCCCCTTTCACAAAACTATTTTCTCATTATGATTTCAAAACACTTAAGTTTGTTTTAATCAAAATGATTTTTCTGGAAAATAAGTTTTGTTGATTTTATAACTTGTAGATTTCGGGGTGTGGTTCATCACATTGTCTTTCAAAATACCAATTGTAAGTTAGGTCCAATCAAGTTCAACCTAATGACCTTGATTAACCCTTTGTAGGAAAAACAAGTACAACTTAATGTCCTTGATTTACCACTTGTAAGTGTAAACCTTCCATAAACCACTTATAGGAATAACACATCTACATAAAATCATTTTACCAATAAAGATGCCGATTCCTGCTTCACACTTACCAACCTGGAAGCTCCGGCAATTCACACTTATCCTGTAAAAATTTAAACTATTTTTAAGATTCAAACACAAAAATAATTATCAAGAAAGATGCCGATTCCTGATCCGCGATTACAAACTAGGGATCTCCGGCGTAGTCAGATTGTTTAAGGGAAAAGAATTTCCACCCAAGTCTTTTCAGACTTGAGGGTTTTCAGTTCTTGCTCAGTAGGGTTATAGGTAGCCTTTTTAGTTGCATAAAAATCTTTAACTCCTATTACTTTCCTATCAAGCATTTTCCCAAAAATTTTCTTAACACTTCCATTAAATGTTTTCTCAACATCAAATTCCTCCTGAACATCAAAGAATTGATTTGAGATATCAACCTTACCAACTTTCTGTTTAATTTTCTCAAACTTCAGTGATGGAAATTCATCATTATTCACTGAATCTTTTACCTCAACCTGTGGCTCTTCTGGCTTTGTGGAACCAGATTCATTGCCGACATTCTCTTCAGACTTCTTAACAACCCACACTTGGTTGTCTTTTGCTTTCTTTTTGTAAGAATTCTTTTTAGAACACTTACCAACCTCATAAGTTGAGTTTTCAAAAATTTTGAATTTTTCGGTTGGTGGTTCAACATCAACAACTATTTCTTTCAGTTTTTCAGAAACTCCCTGTTTAGTCTTAGCATTTTTCAGACAGTTCCATGCAATGTGACCAACTTCATTGCATTTGAAACAGGTTCGAGTCTCTCTTGGATGAAACACTTCAATTCCATTCCTTTTCTTTTCAGCAAGAAACTCCTGGTTTGATTGTCTCCAGAAAGGTTTCTTCTGTTCCTCCTCAGCACTTCCACCTGAAACAAATTCTGTTTTTGTTTTAGAATTTTTCTCATTTTTATAATTTTCTGGTGGAATAAATCCTAATCCTTTCTTTTTGTAGCTACCATTATGGTTTGGTTTCTTTTGAAAAACAGAACCAGATTTGTAACTCTTTTTCTTGTTTAAACGTTGTTGTACTCTTGAAGTGTATTTTTTAGGTTTTTCAGTAAGATTTAAATCTTTTATTTCAGAAATATTAATTTCTGTCATTTTGAAAACCTTTTTTATCATTTCAAAATGAACACTTCTTATTGGAAACTCTTTGTCAGAGTATAATTTGTCAGAATCATTTAAAGTGTATGCTACTTCAAATGTTTCATCATTCAAATTCTTCTTTGATAATAAAAACTCTTTACTATAAGACCGTTTAACCGACGATTTTGGAACGTTGACCGACGGACATGAACCTCCAGACTCTGACTTTGACTCAGACTCCTCATCAGTATCTAACACCTGATCGACCACCTTTTTGATTAACTCAGACTCATGATCAGTGTCAGAGGAGGTGAACGTGACATCAATGTTTTCTGGTAATTCATCAGTTGTATCGGTTTTTAGCTTTATATTGACTGCTTTTTCGACTTGCTCCTCATTTGGTTTTCTGGGAGAATATCCTTCCCAGATTGGAGGCGGACACTTGTTATAGCTAGCAGTCGGTTTCTTACCAGTATTCTTCTTCTTTGGCTTCTCATCTTGAAAAGCTTCCATACCTGCAACAGTCGGATAAACTCGATCAATAAGATAATCAGAACTAGAGTAACTCTGCAATAATCGTCTAATTCTTTCATTCTCAATTTTCTCCTTCTCCAACTCTTGCTTCCACTTTGCACTTTCTTCGATGTAGAAGTTAATAGCTTTCTGCTTCGTCATCAATGTTGCATTCATCATCGTCAAAGCATTTTCTCTTTCAGAGTTTGTCTTTTGAAGACCAGTTACTGTTCTGTTCAATACATCGTATGATTCTTTCACGTAGTTAAGATTGAATAGTAATTGTTCCTTCAACTTCTCAAACTCTGCCATTTTCTCATCTTTTGCTGCACATTCTTTGCAAGTCTCCAAACACTTCAAGCACGGCTTGATAACTTCAACAATCTTTTCAACTTCAATAATTTTCTCCACTTCAACCACTTTCTTATCTTTAGTCACCTTTTCCGGTTCAGCAATCTTCTCAGCAACACTTTCAGTCTTCATTTCCTTTTGTTCTTTTGCAGCTTGTTTTTCTTTCAGCTTCTCCATGCGATCTGCAAAATAGAAATGAAAACTTTCAGGAGATAGATGAGATTTAGCAATGTTAATATGTTTTTCTTCCTCATCATCACTGCTGCTGTCATTAGTTGGTGACTGATCAAACTGTACAGATTTTTCAGAATTATCATCCGATGAACCAGAATCAGATGGTGTTTGATAAAAAACAATTTCTTTTTCTGAACTGTCATCTGAGCTTTGTGAGCTTTCATCTGCACTCTGTGAGCTTTCATATGATGCAACAGACTTTACAGTTTCACCAATAGATTTCATCCATGCAGTAAACATATCAGGTTCTTTCACTATTTTTGCAATGAAAGCTTTAAAATCTTCTTTTTCGTCTACAAACATATCCCAGCTGAATCCTTCAGGTAGCCTCTCATCATCTTGATCGACTATGCATGCTTTGCTATCAGGAGATATATAATTGTTCCAGTTAAAATCCACCACGCACGCTCTTTTTGAATCCTCGATTCTTCTACCATGAGCCACCTGTGGTTCTTGCTGTTGCTGTTGACCAACTTGCTGATAAATGGCTTTCCGGTAGTAATCATCTTTTCCAAACGGATTCTGAGCTCCACTAACTTCCCTGTTCTTGCATTCTCTTTTGAAATGACCTTTCTCCCTACATCGAAAACAAGTAACTTTAGATTTATCAAAACCTAAAGTAGAAACATGTGCATCAAGAAAGTCATTTCTTCCAGTAATCAGCTTGAATTTTTCAGCTCGTCTAAGAACACTAGCTAGACACCATTTGATGTCCATCAGTTCCATTTCTCCAGAGTCTATCTGATCGTAATCCTCCTTTGTGAGCATAGGATTTCCGATCCGCCCAGCCACTAAACCTTCATTGGATAACAACACTGAACCAAGTAGAGCCATGTGATCTTTTGCGATTTCCTCAGAAAAACTTTGGCCGTCTGGAAGATTCAAAGCGATGTTACACTGGATCACATAACCATTTTCTGTCTTTGTGCTTTGAGAATGGAAACTTGTTGTTGACTCTTTCGGATTGACACTTGGAAATGAAGAAAATCCACTGCTTTTTGTTAGGAGTCTGATCAACTTTTTCTGTAGAATCTCCAGCACTAAATGCAGTTTGTATTTTTGGACTTCTTTCAACTTCTGGAACACTGCCTTTGTAGTACATTTTTACATCGTGTTGACCACTTGGACTGTTCATCCTCGCGATCTTCTGCTGTTCCAAATCTTGACCCTCAATCTTCTCGATAAACTGGGAAATTGTTAACCCATCATAAACCCCAGTATTTTTCAGAATCATTAAGTAAGTTCCCCACTCTTTCTGCGGTAATGCATCGGCTAACTTGTCTACCCATTCTTCACGATCTTTTGTAATACTAAGCATCGACATGGATCGCACCAAGTGGCAGTATCGTTCTATCAGCTTCTTTATATCTTCTCCCGGTAAACTACTGAACAGATCAAACTCTTTCTTGAGCAACGCCTTCTTGCTCTTAATCATGTTCTCACTACCTTCAAATTTAACACGAAGAGCATCCCAGATTGACTTTGAAGTCTTGTCATGCTGAAGCAGAATGAAGATGTCTTCTTTGATAGCTTGCTGTAGCAAACTGATCATCATCTTTTCGGCTTTGTACATATCTCGCTCTTTGTCACTAAATTCTGATAACTCTTTAATAACCTGCAAATCTGTTCGTGGCAAAACATACTTCTTCAGAATACATTCCCATGATCTCAGATGATTTGCCTGAACCCAGTTTTCAAATCTGTCTTTCCAACCATAATACTCTTCAATACTCATCAGCTTCGGGGGTTTTTGTAACGTTCCGGTCTCGTTTTCCAAATTCATATTCTGAGCAATGGAAGCCGGAGTAGTCGGAGTGGCAAACGCATTGTAGAACTCGTTTTCCATTTTTTCAATAGCACGTATTTCAAAAACAGTTGTTTCAAGCTAAATAACCCTGAACCAATTTAAGTGGAATAGTAGACAACTCTTGTGAACTTGTAAGTAGAGTGGACCGCTAAATCTAATATGTTGCTTTATATCTTGGGCCGACAACTTGATTGGGCCGTTGTGATATGGTTCTGATCAAATGACTGAACACCCGAATTAATCACATGCAAGCCTATTATTCAATCAAATCTCATTGGACCTCCAATATTGAAACATCTTCCAATAAACTGAGAATGTCAGATCACATGCAACTTCTAATTCCAATCCCACTAAGCGGACACCTATTATCTTATCACACAAATTCACATGCAACCTTATCAAAAAGTATCCAACAACTTCATTATAACACGAATATTCTTCTGATATTGGAGCGAAATCACAAGTTTTGAAATCTGGAGCGGAAACAGACTTTGAACACTATGAGCGGAATCAAAAACTTTTCTGGGAGCGGAATCAACAAATGAACCTTGGAGCGGAATCTAAATTTTATCAGCTACTAGGAGCGAAATAAAAAACAAACAGGAGCGGAATCAACTTTTGAGTCTTTTGGAGCGGAATCAACAAGTATTTTGGAGCTGAATCAGGAATTTATGAGCGGAATCAACAGTTTGGCAGCTCTGATACCAATTGTAGGATCGTGTTGATGACCCGAACGAGTCGTTTAGAGAAGTTCTTATCTATTTCAGGTGCGGAAAACAAGAAATAGATTTAGAAACAGATTAATCTTCACTTTAACAACTGATTGTATTGATAAAACTCTGATTACAATCGATCTTCACACCGGCAGCACTTCGGTATGGAATACAAGGGACTGGATACTGATTTCGCTCATAAGTGACCTATATATAGGCACATTGATTCCGCTCATAAGAACACAAGATCATCAGGAGCGAAATCAGATCTTTTGATTTCGGGTGGAATCACCTACTTATGAATTGGAGCAAAATCAGCCACTAAAATACAATTATATTTCAAACGTGCATCTAGTTTGTCTTCTTGTGAAATCAACATAATTTGTCTTCAAGCGAATCCTTATATCTGATTTGTGTGAATGTTGTAGACATGAAGCAATAGATGATGTCACTAGTATGATGTCATCATCAAGAATGATGACATCATTCTTGTTATGAACCGCAACGAATCCAGGACTTGACATAAGACGAAGACGACGGATGTATGCACTAACAAACTCCAAAGGTTTTCGTCTTTGATCTGCATAACTCTTTTGTCGATCACGAGCCGCCTTGATGCACTCTCGGATCTGTATGATCTTGTCAGTCATTTCTTGAACCAGTTCGGGACCAACCATCTGTCTACTCCAGCATCTGCCCAATACAATGGTGAGCGGCATTTACGGCCATAGAGAGCTTTGAACGGTGCGACTTGAATGCTTGTATGGTAGCTGTTATTGTAGGAAAACTCAACTAGAGGCAGATGAGTATCCCAACTGCCACCTAAATCCATTACACAAGCACGAAGCATGTCTTCCAGCATTTGAATAGTTCGTTCGCTCTGACCGTCGGTCTGTGGGTGAAAAGCTATACTCAGATTCAACTGAGACCCAAAGGCTTCCTGAAAGGATTGCCAAATCCTTGACACAAACCGTCCATCTCTATCTGAAATTATCAAGATAGGCACTCCATGACGTGCTACTATCTCCTTAAGATAAAGCTCAGCTAGCTTTCCTGTGCTATCCTTCTCTCGAATAGATAGGAAGTGCGCATACTTGGTCAATCGGTCCACTATTACCCAAATCATATCATGCCCTCTAGGAGTCCTGGGTAACTTTGTTATAAAGTCCATCGAAATTTGTTCCCACTTCCACATGGGTATTTCAGGCTGTTTTAGAAGACCTGAGGGTTTATGATACTCAACCTTAACCTTAGCACATGTTAGGCATTTCCCGGAAAAAAATAGCCACATCACTTGAGCTTTGGCCACCAATAATAATCCTTCAGATCTTGGTACATCTTGTCCGATCCTGGATGGATCGAGTATCTTAATTTATGAGCTTCATCAAAAATAACCTCTCTAATACCACCATAAAGCGAAACCCAAATGCGTCCCATGAAATACAAGGTTCCTTCCTCGTTAGTCACCAACTTCTTCTCCATTCCTTGGAGATATTCAGCCCTAATGTTCTCTTTCTTAAGAGCTTCTTGTTGTGCATCACGAATGCGCAAAATAAGATCCATTTGAATAGTCATTTCCAAAGCCCGAACCCTTATGGGCTTGATCCTTTCTTTTCGACTTAAGGCGTCTGCCACCACATTCGCCTTTCCAGGATGATACTTGATCTCGCAGTCATAATCATTTAGCAACTCAACCCAACGTCGTTGTTGCATGTTAAGCTCTTTCTGATCAAATATGTGCTGAAGGCTCTTGTGATCCATGAAGATAGTACATCGAGTACCATACAGATAATGTCGCCAGATCTTCAAAGCAAATACCACTGCACCTAGCTCCAAATCGTGAGTGGTATAGTTCTTCTCATGGACCTTCAATTGGCGTGAAACATAAGCGATAACCTTTTGGCGTTGCATGAGCACACACCCCAATCCCTGACGCGAAGCGTCACAATATACCACGAAGTCTTCGGGTAGGCATAACTTGTTCTTGAGCAGCTGAATGGCTTCTTCTTGCTTGTCTCCCCATTCGTACTTCTTGTCCTTCTGAGTAAGGGAGGTCAGTGGTTAAGCTATCTTGGAGAAATTCTCGATGAACCTACGATAATAACCTGCTAAACCCAAAAATTGTCGGATCCCAGTCGGTGTCTTCGGAGTTTCCCAGTTCTTGATTGCCTCAATCTTTATGGGATCCACATGAATGCCATTCTCGTTTACTACATGACCGAGGAACTGCAGCTCGCGTATCCAAAACTCGCACTTTGAGAACTTAGCATAGAGCTTTTGCTTCTTTAATAGCTCTAGAATGGCTCTGAGATGCTGCTCGTGCTCTTCCTTCGTTCGCGAGTAAATCAGAATATCGTCGATAAACACGATCACAAATTTATCGAGATATGGCTTGCACACTCGATTCATCAAATCCGTAAACACTGTCGGCGCATTAGTCAATCCAAACGGCATCACAAGGAACTCGTAGTGTCCATAACGAGTTCTGAACGCGGTCTTTGGTATGCTCTCCTCTGGGATCCGCAACTGATGATAGCTCGATCGAAGGTCAATCTTGGAGTAGTAGCTCGATCCTTGCAATTGGTCAAATAAATCATCAATCCTCGGTAATGGGTACTGATTCTTGATAGTTAACTTGTTCAGCTCCCGGTAGTCGATACACATTCGAAAGCTAGCATCCTTCTTCTTAACGAACAACACTGGAGCTCCCCAAGGCGAGAAGCTCGGCCTTATAAATCCCTTATCCAATAACTCCTGAAGCTGCGTGGATAACTCTTGCATCTCTGAAGGCGCAAGTCGATAAGGTGCCTTGGCTACAGGCTCAGCACCTGGGACAAGTCAATGTGGAACTCGACTTGTCTCTGCGGAGGTAATCCTGGCAAGTCTTTGGGGAAGACCTCAGGATATTCCCTTACCACAGGGATATCTTCAAGCTTCGGCTTCATTATCCACAACATGAGCTAAGAAGGCAACGCATCCTTTACGTAGACACTTCTGTGCTTTCAAACGACTAATAATCCGCAAGGGCGTATTCGTGCTTTTCTCCGTGAATCACAATCGTCTCTTCATTCGCCATGGGAATGCGAATGATCTTCTCATGGCACACTATCTCCGCACGGTTGCTAGACAACCAATCCATCCCAACTACGACATCAAAACTCCCCAAATCGACTAGCAGAAGATCTATCGAGAACTCATGCTCTCCAAGCTCTATAACACAACCTCTAATCACCTCATTAGCTTTTACGTGCTTCCCTAGCTCCAATTGTGAACACCCTTCCACGTGCCTGATTGTTCTTGGGGCAGTCCCGCTTAAAGTGCCCCATATCACCGCAACCATAACATCCTTGTCCACGTCCATTCCCATTACCACCCTGGTAGTTGTTGTTATTGTGCCCTCCATGGTTTCCATTTCCCGCCTGATTCTCGTTTCCACCACGGTTCTGATTACCATTTTGATTTCCGTTACCACCACGATTACCATTACCATTACCGTTTCCACCTTGCCCTCCATTTCCACGACCAGCACCATTCCAGCATGCCTCCTTAGAATGCCCAGTTTTTCCACAAGTATCACATTTCCTATATCTGCACTGGCCGGCATGATAAAATTGGCAAACGCTACACTTTGGTAGGGTACCCATGTACCCCTTTCCCCTGTTTTCAGCGTTTACAGTGCCAGTCTGTGCCTCAGCTGGCGGGTTAGCGTCTCTTCGCTTGTTGGCATTGTTGTTGTTCACTCGAGTGCCTTTCTTGAAATTAGTGAACTTTCTTTTGTTCTCCCCAGATGACTCCACATGAGTCTCTTTCTTATTCGTTTCAGAAATCGAAAACTTTCCCAACCTAACTGCTTCCTCCGTGAGCGCCACACTTAAGTCAATTGCCTCAGTAATCATTGGAGGCTTGGAAGTTGTCACCATGCTCAGAATCTGAGGTGCCAATCCCCAGATGAAACGTTCAATCCTTTTGAACTCTGGCTCCACCAAGTAAGGGACAACTCTCGACAAGTCATGAAATCTCTGAATGTACTCAGCCACTTTTGGTCCATCCATTTTCAAGTTCCAGAATTCTGTTTCCAACTTCTGGATCTCTGCTCGAGAACAATACTTTTTACGCATCAACTCCTTCAGTTCATCCCACGTCAATGCGTACGCAGCTGCTTCACCCAAAGTCTGCACCTGGAGGTTCCACCACGATAGTGCCCCATCTAGAAATAGTCCAGAAATGTATGTGACACTTTGTTCTGGTGTGCATTTGCTCATTCTCAACACAGAATCCGTCTTTTCCACCCAACGCATAAAGGCGACAACACCCCCGGTGCCATCGAAATTCAGGGGCTTGCAGTCCAAGAACTGTTTGTAGGTACAGCCTGTAACACAAGCATCATCATTCAAAGAAAGCATTAGCAAAGCACAATTAAAAATATCCAAACGAATTGTAATGTGTATTTGGTGACTTAACATTACCATTTGGGGGATTATTCCCAGAGGTACCTCCGCTGTGTTCGGAGCGGAGTGCCTCGTGCTGTGCGATGGCGTGTGAGATGCACTCTTGTAACTCTGCCTCTATCGTTGGTAGTGGATTATTGGTATTGGTGTTCCTTCGAGGCGGCATATTCTTCTAGAAAAAAGATTCGGGTAGGTCAGGCATTATTAAGGACACAAGCACATAAGCATCTACTTATCGAATAAGGCCTAGGAGGTGTATATACATAGATATATAAGCAATCATCAAAGCAAACAATCATGCAACAACATAATCATAGCACAAACATGTAAACCAATAATGTATTTAATGAGAACATGACTATTGAGCTTTCATTAAAGACCAACCACAAGTTACATTGTTTCCACATTGTATCGTATCAAAAGAGACATAGGGTCACACCACCCTTGTCAGATAAGTCTGTCAATGTACAAAAGTAATGATTAAAATATGGTCTTCGTATCTTCACTATCTCGGCTCAATTGTAATGCTCTCACTAAAAGTAATGCATTTGCATAAAACCAAAAACCTACGGTGCTGATGGCGGTGGAGGAGGAGGAGGAGGGAAGAAAAGCAAACTGCGGACATGCGCAAGCTCCTCCTCGAGCTCGTAAACACGGCGAAGCAAAAAGCTAATCTGCTACTTGACAGTAAGAAAGCGGGCATCAAAACCCGGAATAGGAGCGAGAGCAGCAGGTGGAGGTACGAATGAAGATGATGATGAATATGGAGGGACAGGAGCAGTATAACAGGGACAGGGTGACCGTCGGGCACCCTCACCGAGCTCCAACTCAAGAACTCTACGACTCAATATCTCAAACTGCAACTGAAGCAACAAAAGCAACTCATCCCGAGTGTATCCAATAAAATGGGAGGGATGGTAAGGGTCTGAGATAGGATGGTATATAGAGGGAACCACCGAAATGGCTCATCAAGCAATGTAGATGTAAAGGGAGTAAAAGGTGTAGTCTGTGGGATCGGAGGGAAATCGACGGAAGCAAACGGATCAAATCTCGGGGGCTATCCCGAGGTACCCTCCCCTGGTCGGGGAGCAGGGATCTCCTGTAAGAAGACAATCAGAAGGTCAGTACGGTGAGCATCAGACTCAACATGAGATGGGGGAGCAACATCAGCGGGTGGTGGTGGTGGAATGTAGGGATCAACAAGTGGGAGATCAAGGGGTGCAGGTATCGGCTCTGGAATAAGAGGTGCAATATCAGGCTGACCAAACGGAATAGGGTGTGGCTCAGGAACAGGCTCTGGATCGTGTGGATGTGTGGGGACTCGAGTAGGGGATAGTGGTGCAGCAGACATCGTAGTGTCGTCATCAGAATCAGTAGCATAAAGCTGGAATCCTGCCGCCTGCAGGGCTGAGGAAGTCACAGACTCAAAGGAGTCTGAAACTGAATGCAAGCTGGAGTCAGAAGATAACTCGATAACTGGAATGACAGGAGGTGGTACATCTAGGATAGCAACATCATCATCAACCTCCCCGTCGCCCTGAACGTCAGTTGGGGGACCATCCAAAAATAAATCGACATCATCACCAAAAAGATCATCAAAAGGCCAATCCTCAGGAGGAATGACCACGAGGGGAACAGCGTCGAGGATAGGCGCGACGATATGCTCCCCATCGGGGTGACCGATGATGAGGTGATCGTGGATAGGAGCAGGAAAATCAAAAGGATCCTCGACAGGAAAGCCATCTGCGATAGGTACGTCGTCTCCAAAATCCGGGAGAGCGAAAGGCTGAAACTCATCCTTGTCCTCAGATAGCATCTCCAGGTTGCTACCAGTATCTGAAGTCAAAACCTCTGGTACAGGCGCCACCTCATCGTCGGAGATGACCGCCATCGGATCGTGCTCCTCTGATAAACCGCTCCCAGAAGAGGACATGTATACCTGTAGCATAACAATCATAACATGTGCACATGCGTTAACTACTAACACTCAGTGTATGCAAACAAAGAAAATAATCACTTAGTCATGTATTCACATTATCCTTCATAAAACTTTTCATTCTTAACTAGTCTACCCCATGCAAACTAAACCACCACTGTGACCTTGCGTTGTGTTTCTTGTCTTTCCTTTTGTAAAATGTTTGTTCCATGGATCTTGGCGTTTTGTGTATGCAATGAAAAATATTTTGTAAAAATATTTTCGTGAGAGAGCCCTAATGATTGTAGTCTAGACTCGAGAAGGAATCATAGTTCGCTACAATCGAAGCTCTGATACCAAACTGTCACACCCTGACTATTGCGGAAGCGTGTTACGTGTGACTTGCTTAATATCATTGCATTCAACTATAACAAACAACTTTATGATAGAAATCTTGATGTTCATCCATTACTGAGTTTCAAAATAATACAACCAACATTGTTTAACACCAACCAAGACTTCGAGTTTTAAAATACAAACCATCCAAATGTTTAAAGTTCCATAAAGGACTTTAACAAAAGACACTAATAAAACGAGGCCTTGAACCATGTATCCTATCAAAGATAAAATACACAATTCAAACCCTCTAATACTGGATGACATCATTTATTGTAGACACATCTTGGAAACCTTGAACGCCCGCCAGATCCATTATCAATTTCCTGAAATACATGTAGTTTGAAAACATCAACAAAAGTTGAGGGAGTTCATGTTTTTATATGTGAGCTCGTAATAAACTTGTATCACTGTAAGTATGTATTTGTAAACCCGGTATGAAAGCGTCTTTGAACAGATCAATTAATGATTTGCAAGGTCATTAATATGTGTGCAATGGTGCAGGAAGGCTCAAACCTAGCAGATTTTGTACCGGGCTTCCGACTGGAAGACATAGTCACCACCTTTGGCCACATCCGGCCCAGGGGTGGGGCTCGCAACACCCAAATAGATCTATCACTCATGTCCATCGGTCCTTATATGAGGATTAATGGTCTTAAGCGTTATACCCACCAGTCCACCACTCACATGATCTAACAGTTCATTCCTTAGCTAACCATACCATATGTAAACGTTTGTAAACAATTGTAACATGTATTTCACCCCCGAAGTTTAAAACTGAAAACAGTTAAAAGAAAAAGGGGGACATGAACTCACAAACTTGCGTCCAGCAAACAGGTGTAACTCAAAGCTTCTCCTCGGTCGCACGACTACCTACACACGTGCTACGTTCTATTAGACGGATGGGTCATGCCATGACTTTTAGTCTTAATTATTATGACTTAGTATCTTTGAGTTACGTTTTTGAAGTAATAAATACTATCCCAAAGTATATAATTATTTGTTAAAATAATAATATTTGAACTTAAATTATATTTATTAATTTTTGGAATATTTGTTAAAATAATAAATTTTAACTTATTTATTTTGTAAACTTTCCATGAATATTTTCTCCAAGGATGGGTATACTTATACTTGCATTCTTAGACTTGTGTATTTTGCCAAGTATTGGTGGCGTATTCCGATGTGTATTTATACGTACGAGAATACGTATTTTTATTGTATTTATTAAGTATTCTTATACTTATTTTTTGTATTTATACTTTCTGGAATATTATTTTTAACCAATAAAGTCACCAATTTACATTCTTAAAATATATATATTTTAAGAAAACTTTTATAGAAAAATTATCTATAATTCTTCCTTGGCAAAAATATTTATAAACCTCAAAAATAATATATTTTCAAGTTTAACTTAGAAAATATTTATAAATCCATTTTTCACCCCAAAAATAATATATTCTAAATTTATGTAAGAAAATATATATTTTCTCTAAAAATATTATATTTTCTAATTGTTCAAGAAAACATATATATTTTCTTCACCCAAAAATAATATATTTCTCCTTAACAAAATATGATATATTTTTGTAATAATTATAAAAATCATATTTTTCGTTTCCTTGGTTTCCAAAATACCGTTTTACTCACTTGTCAATATATATATATATAAATTTAATTCCGGAATATTTTGTAGTTCATATTCCTTGTTTGGTTTGCCCAGATTTTGGGTATAATCTATATATTTGTTTTCTTGGAATTTTGGTATTATTTTGTGTTATAATTCTTGGTATTTTGGTAAGTTATATTATTTCAAGTACTAAAATAATATAACTAATACACATAATATACAAGTAATCACACAAATTATGACATCTAAATATATATTTTCCTAAATATACACTTAGTCATTTTTATTTATTAAAAACAACCTCCAATATTTATAGTTTTTGTAACAAAAATTATGGCAAATTTTATATGAAAAACCATGGTTAAAATTTACTTATAAACACTTGTTTAAAAATATTTTTCTAAGTGTTTAAATTTTAGAAAAATTTTGCCATAGTTTCCCCTTAAAAATGGAGGTTTCCATGCTTTCAAAGCATATCATTTTCTTTTAAAATCATCATAAATCAACAACAATTCAATCAACAATTACCATGGGCCAAAATCATGCATTTTACAATACATTATGAACTTGAAATTTTGTAAAAACTTGTAGTAACTTAGTATTTTTTTAAGTAAGCTTAGTTACCCTTAAAAGTGTAGTTATTTGTTTATAAATATCATTCTTGAAAATTTTAAACTTTCACAACTTGTAAAATAATTTTTCTAAAAATCATTCTTTTGAATTTTTCTTGTTAACAACATATTTCTACACTTGATTTAACACTAAAACATGGTTAGTTTCTTTAAAAATCATGGTTATGTAAATCTTGTAAATAAACTTGGTTTCTTGAGAAAATCATTTTTGAAACCATCCATCTACAAGACTTTTTATATATTTTAACCATCATCATTCATAAAAACAATTTCATCTTTCAAGTTCATGCTTACATAATAGGATGGTCATTTTGGTTTCTCACAAGATCATCCTCTCACTTGCTAGATCATGTGTTTAATCACAATCTAGCAAGTTTCATATGATGTTTAACATCATAAACACAAATATTCAACAATCAAGAAGCACACATACACTAAAACAACAATGATTCTTATGATTTAGAGCTTTATGTTAAGGGTTATGTTCTTATTCTTTCATGATCTTTGTGATTAACCATTAACATAATCTTTTAACCATCATAACAAGAAGTAAAAACAAGTTTCAAGAGTCTTACCACTAGCACAAGGCTAGGGAAGAGATTCAAGATGATGAAGATGATAAACTAGGTGGTTAATAGCTCTAGAGAAAGGTCCTTCAACTTCCAATGGCTCCTAGCTTCTTATCCTTGATTTTTACACCCTTGTAGCACCTTAGAATGGAAGAACAAGCCTTGAAGATGGTGGGTTGGTGGGTGGTGGTTCACGGCCGTAGCCAAGGGAGAAGAGCGAGAGAGAGTGAAATGTGTTGTGTTGTGTTGTGAAATGAAGTTAAGTAAAGGAACTTGAGGTTTATAATATCAACACTCGAACATGTGTTTAACCTATGTATAAAATGTTCCAAAAGCAAACAAGATCAATTAAATAATTAATACAAATCAAGGGTGGGCCATCCTTGTGGTGACCGTCGCCCATGGGGGGGGGATAGGGTTGGGATGTAATGGTAAGTTAAGGAAACTAGTTAGATTTCAAGTGCATAATTTAGTGTTTTAGGTGTTATGATGATTTAGGGTATGTTATGATGTTCGGTGACCATAACTAGCTCGGAAATGATAAAACAGTGCTTCTAGTGAAAATTTGGTGTTTCGGGTAGTGTCCAGTTGTGCGGTTGGTTACTGGTTCGTTAAAGTGCTAAACTACGCAGTTTAGTGTGCTTTATGTTCCCTTTTATGACAGTTTTGATTCCCGACACTTAGGAAAGTATTTTGGACCATTAAACCATAATTCTGCATAATATTATATTGTTTAAAAGCTGATTTTTGCTGAAAATTGTAGAATTCTGCAGTTTGGGTGAGTTTTAGGCACTTTCCGGCACTTAAACTATCACTAGAAAGGCAGTTTTGTGATCCTTACTTTTCCTACACACTATACTAGTGTAACTCTTGGTTTCTGGCTTATTCTGCATCTTAACATCATGTCTGTCTGAGTACTGAACTCCCGTCAGTACTTCTAGTTTGTCTGATAACTGTGCTATCTTTGTTTCGTGCATCATTTGAATAATAAATTGTTGCATGCAATAATGATATGACATCATGCAATATGTGATGCACTTGTATCTATATGATAATAATCAGAAAGCATTCATGTCATTAATTTAAATCAGCACAATCATTAAGCCACAAATAACTGTTTAATTATTGTACGGATACATGGAAATTTGACAGTTGTCACATCTATTCCCACCACGGGGGCGTGCCCAGCTCAGCACGGGGGCGTGATCAACGCTAAGATTCGTATAATCTTGCAAATCTTGATAGTATAGATACGCTTCTGCACATGTGTCTGTGCCCAGCGAAAACGGGGCCGTGTGGAGCCTAATACAGACAATTGCAATTAATGAAGGAAGAGAAAATGGTTGGCCACGGGGGCGTGTCCTGCAGACACGGGGCCCTGGCCGGGCTTCTGTTCAGGCTATAAATAGGGGTGATTGGCTCACTTCAAAGGCATCCCTTGGCAAACCACCTCTCACCCACTTTGCCACAACTCCACCACCACTACAACACCCACATCCACCACCATCATCCATCATCCACCTTAGAGTGTGAGTGGTAGTCTCGGGATCCAAGATTGATAGTAAGAGTTCTTGTCAATCAAAGACCATGTTTGGCTAAGTCTCTTACATCACTTGGTGAAGACAAGCATTTAATGTATTACTTTTGATTTTTAATCTTTTCGCACTTTTTATTTGGTTTTGTATTAATGACTTTAATAACTAGTTTCTTATGTTGAAGGTGAAACTTCCTTATTATTTATCCGTGGTGTCTTGGCATTACTTTACTGTCTATATAAAGTAAAAGATTTTCACTATTCATATATCTACGGTCTATATAGAGATATGTTGGCTACCTGGTCGGGGGTTAAGGGAATGGTTTCGTAAGGTTCTTGCCTTGTTCAGTGTATAGATCCTGCAAGGACCTGGGTCAAGCTTACTAGGACCTCCTTCAATACCCACTGATATTGGATGGCGGGGGTGCGAATGGATTGATCCCCTCATAAGTAAACTACTATTAATACATTAAACTGGCTACTTGGGATTGTATCCCTGCTGACTCAAACCACTTAGCCGAGGGTAACGTCACTGTAGTATCATTTTCTGACCCGAATGAGTCGATCAGAAGAGTTTTTGCTCAATACAAAAGGCGGAAACAAACGTATCAAGTTCAATTCAGCTAGATATTCACTTTAAACTGTCTTTTGTTTGATTTGACAATGATTTACAGCGAGTAGACACTTCGGCAGCACTTCGGCTCTCAAACCGGAAAGTTGCAAATGACTTGGCACACCTAGTATTTATAGGCAAGGTAATTTCGCACGGAATAACCCAAGCGAAATTAGATTTCACACGAAATCTAATTTCGTGTGAAAAACCTATGTAATTTCGTACGAAATAGCTGGTTGCTATTTCGTGCGAAATACCATCACACCCACATTTCTCGTTTTGCGTGCCCTGATTTATCTAAACAAATACAAGACTCGATACAAGACGAAGTCGACAGACATATGCACCAACAGACTCCCCCTTGGATGTTGACAAAGTCTTCAGTGTCGAGTCTTCAATCTTCAGTCTTCTCGAACTTTTCCAAAGTATCTAACAATGTAAAGCATCTTCAATTTCTCTCTCCTTTTCATCTCCAGGATTTCGACCTGGCTCTTATCTCTCTCTAATTCTCTAGATCAGATCTCTTGATTCCTTAAGTTCATCAGCATCATCAGCTTGCGTAAATATCAGAATTTGAACTTGGCTCTACAATCTTCTATCTCCCTCTTGATGTCTTCAGACTCCCCCTTTCGATAAACTGGGATCGCAGTCTGGAATAATTCTGTTCCAAGATCGTGACCTTGCTCTCAATCAGCTCAGGTATCAAAATCTAGTTCACCTGCACATTCTCTACCTCAAAGTAAATTTCTCAAATTTATACTTTGACAAATTTAGAAATCTCAAGCAGAAATAGAATGATTTAACATTTAAAAGTTTCTGATGACCAAATGTAGACACACATTCAAAATTTTTATACTCTGAAAACCACTTGTAAAATTTTCTTCACACAAACTCTCCCAAACCTGTTCATCATGTTTAGCACCTGGAATTTTGAAAATCAGCTCTTCAACATCAGTTGTCGAAAATCTTTTTGAATTTTTCAAAATTTTATGCTAAAACACACTGAAAATATTTTTGGAATTTTTTTCATATAAATGAAATGCAGTAAAGAAATATTTACAAACAATATTTTTTGTGAGTTTGTGTAAGAGGATCATATCAGTTTTTGAGACAAATCACCAACGCCGTTAAGCTTTAAACATTTTAAGTTCTAAACGATTCACTTAGATTGTCAGTATACTGATCCACTTAAATTTTCACACAAAGTTCAACTGTTTCGAGATACGATATTAATGTTTTAGAGACTTAAACTTATACGTGTGTCCCACCTCAGAATATACTCCCTTATCCAGATCCCAACATTTAGTCTTACAGGTGAGTATACCTAGATGATATCTGTAAAGGGTTAAATGCGAGGGCCATGAGAGCTCAGGCTATTGCTTCCGCAAAATCAGAGAGATGATGGCTTCGACTTTAGGTGTGTTCCCTTTAGAGAATCTTTTCTTCAACAGCACATGATTAGCATTTTTCAATGTTTCATCATTTTTTGTACTGAGGGTGATGTTATATTTCAAGCAAGCGAAAAGTATTATACGGGGACTAGGCCATTGCTTCCGCAAAATCAGAAGTCCCGGGATAATACCCCAGATATCACTGAGTATAAAGACCTAGTATTTCAGAAAGAGGGACCTTTCAAACAAGATTTCGGGGGTTACCCATATATCTGAGAGATGTTCCCCACGATATAAGTAAGTTTGAAATTTAGGTTTATATCTCGACACAATCTACTAAATGTGTAAAAACCTACTGGCACATCATCAGTGAGACCGTTTATCACATTTGACTTTCCAATTCTTTAGCATGCTGTGATAGTCTACTGATGTACTATCATTTCCTCTTTTTCACAACAAAACTCATTTTTGATTTTATCATGTTTTTGTCTTTTTCAAATTTTCTAGTGTTTTTGGATTTTCTGAAAATTTCTTACTCCCCCTAAAATTCAAAAACATTTAAAGAAAAAATTTGAAAACAAACTGTACAAGTAAAGTGACAACTGTTGTGAATTACTTCAAATCGCCATTCACTTGGCATAAACAATCAGAACTCCCCCTTACAACAAACTATTTTCCCATTATGATTTCAAAACACTTAAGTTTGTTTTAATCAAATGGTTTTTCCAGAAAATTAATTTTGTTGATTTTACCACTTGTATGAATGGGGATCAATTCATCACTTTGTTTTCTCAACCACTTGAATGAAAGTTAAATCAAGTTCAACTTAATGACCTTGATTTACCTCTTGAAGGTGAAAACCTTCTCCAACCACTTGTATGTTCATTTACCAACCATACCATTTGTAAATCAAAATATTACAATTTAAAAAAAAAAACTACCACTAGTAGGTCGAAATGTCACCGAAGTGAATTTCTCAAGAAAGATGCCGATTCCTGCTCCACGATTACCAACTTGGGAGCTCCGGCAAGTCCTGGTTTTCAATCATAATAGGTTCCATCCCAGTCACAAACCTGGGATGACCTATCTTTACCTGGTTTCTTCGTTTTCTTCTCATAAAATTCCTTTACTCCTTTGACTTTCTTGTCAACCATTTTTCCAAAAATATTTTGAACTTTGGAGCTAAAAACTTTTTCAACATCAAATTCTTTCTTTTCTGATAAAAATTGATTTGAAATCTCAATTTTACCAACTTTTTGTTTAAAATTTTCAGCCCTCAATGGTGGAAAATTGACATCATCCATTGGTGGTACTGACGTTTCCAATTTTAACTCAACACGTGGCTCCTCTGACTTTATGGAATCAGATTCATCGCTAGAAAATAGCTCCTCTGATTTTGACAAATCAGAATCATTGCTAGAACTATCATCAGATTTCTTAACAACCCATTTGTGATTGTCAAGATTCACTTTTCTTCTGTAAAAACTCTTTGAACATTCACCAATCTCAAACTTTGAATTTTTGAAAACTTTAAATTGTTTGGTTGATGATTCATTCTCAACAATCTTTTCTTTCAGTTTTTCAGAGACTCCCTGTTTTGTTTGAATTGCCTTTGGACAATTCCTGGCAATATGGCCAACTGTTTTGCATTGAAAACAGGTTCTTGTCTCCTTCTTTTGTTCAGCAACATCTTTTTTTTTTCTTCTTGCTTCTTAGCAAGGAATTCTTTGTTCGTCTGCTTTCTGAACAATTGCTCCTTTCCTTCTTCAGTTGATATTCCTGAAACAAAAACAGTTTTTGGTTTATAAGTTTTTTCATTTTTATTATTTTTTGGTGGAATAAATCCTAATCCTTTTCTTTTGAAATTACCGTTTTGGTTTGGTTTCTTTTGAAAACCAGAACCAGAACTGTAACCCTTTTTCTTGTTTAATCTTTGTTGAACTCTTCAGGTGTAAGTTCTTGGATTTTCAGAAAAATTTACATCTTTTATTTCAGAAATATTAATTTCTGTTAGTTTGAAAACCTTTTTTTTATCATTTCAGTTTTGACACCTCTAATTGGAAATTCTTCATCAGAATATAATTTGTCAGAATCATTCAAAGTATAAGCTACTTTGAATGTTTCATCATTCAAATTAGATTTAGATAACAAAAACTCTTTATTGTAAACCCGTTTGCCCTTTTTGACTGTTGGATTTGACTTGTCAGACTTTGACTCTGATATTGACTCCAACTTTGACTCCTCGGTTTCATCGTTATCCAACACCTGATTGACCACTTTCTTTATTAATTCGGACTCATGATCAGTGTCAGATGATGTGAAAATGACATCGATGTTGTCTGGCAAATTTTCTGAAGACTCAGACTCCCACTGTAAATTGGTTGCCTTTTTGACTCTTTCTGAATTTGGATTTCGTGGAGAATATCCATTTTCAAGCGGGGGTGGACACTTGTTGTAACTGGCATCTTGTTTCTTACCAGAAATCTTCACTTCAGTATCCTTCTTCTTTTCAGAACTCTTGTCTTTAGATACTTCATCTTCATCAAATGCCTTCATGCCTTCCACTGTTGGATAAATCCTGTCAATAACATAAGAAGTACATGAGTAACTTTTTAACAATCTATTTACTCTTTCTGTTTCAATCCTCTGAGTTTCCAGTTTCTGTTCAAGCACATCACACTTCGCAATGTAATTGTTTACGACTTTCTGCTTTGTCATGAAAGCTCCTTGAAGTGTTTTCATAGTTGTTGCTTGTTCACTGCTTGATTGATTATACTGATTCATTGCTTTGTTGAGAACATCATAAGATTCTTTCAATCTGTTCATGTTATGAATCAATGTACTATTTTGCTTCTTCACTGCTTCACAATTTTCACATATCACAGGAATCTTTTGTGCATCAGCTTCTGCTTAGACTTTGAAAGCTGGAACTTCTTTTACCTTTTTCCTAACCACACGAATTTCTTCATCATCACTGCTGACTTGTTTCTTAACTTTCTTCTTTTTCTTTTGAATTTTTTCATCATCACTATCACTCTCCTCCATCAATCTTAAATGCTTTTCCATTCTCCTTGCATAATAATCATCATCATTATCACTATCTTCAGCAACTCGAGCAACAAAAGCTTTGTGATTTGGAGTTTTGTTAGGATCATAGTCATCCCAACTGAAATTTTTCCAGCTAAAACCTTCTGGTAGTCTTTCATCATCTTGATTTATCATTTTGTTTGTCAGATAAGCTTCATTCTCTGTTGAAATATATTTATTCCAACTGACTCCTTTTGATGAACTTTTATCATCTTGATTCACCATACAAGCTCTCTTTGATGATTCTTCAATCTCCTTCCTGGCATGAGCAGTTTATGGTTGTTATTGATGTGGTTGTTGAGCAACTTGATGATAGATTGCTTTTCGATAGTAATCATTATTGCTGAACGGATTTTGAGCTCCACTTGCTTCACGATTTGTACACTCTCTCTTGAAGTGTCCCTTTTCGCTGCAATGAAAACAAGTAACTTTAAATTTATCAAATCCTAAAGTAGAAACATTTGCATCACGGAAATCATCTCTTCCTGTAATTTGTTTAAACTTTTCGGCTCTTCTTAACACACTTGCCAAACACCACTTTATATCCATTAATTCCATCTCCTCAGCATCAATCTGATCGTAATCCTCTTTTGTCAACATTGGATTCCCGATCCGTCCTGCCACTAAACTCCCATATGACTCCAACACAGTCCCTAACAAAGACATGTGACTTTTTGCAACCTCTTCCGAGAAATTCTGATCATTTTCAAGGTTTAATACAATGTTGCATTGTAACATCTTGCCATTCTTGGTTGCAGAAATGTTTTGATCGAATGATGAATATGAGGAAAAACTTGTTTTGCTGTTTGATCCTTTAGATGACCCTCCGGATGAACTTTTAGCATTGAAGGCAGTCTCAACCTTTGGTGACATGTTGGTCTTATCACTAATACCTCCTTTGTAATAAAGACTAATATCTTGTTCTCCATCAAAATCTTTCATTCTTGAGATCTTCCTTTGTTCCATCTCTTGAGCTTCAATTTTTTCAATGAACTTACTCAGTGTTAAATTCCCAAAATCTTTCTTGTTTCTCAACATCATGAGATACGTGCCCCAAGTTTCATGTGGCAACGCATCAGCCAACTTCTCAATCAATTCTTCATTATCTTTTGTGATGCTCACCCTCTTTATGTTTACTAACAAATTACAGTATCTTTCAATGATCTGCTTGGTGCTCTCAGTTCTCAAACCACGAAATAAATCAAACTCTTTTTTCAAAAGTGATTTTTTTTTCTTGATCATTTCTTTACTTCCAACAAACTTTGATTTTAAAGCTTTCCAGATTAAATAAGCAGTTCCATTGTGTTGCAATAAAACCAAGATATCTTCTTTCACAGCTTGATGCAATAGACTTGTCATCATCTTTTCATCTTTGTATTTCTTTTTATCTTCTGCACTTAGATCTTTAATTGCAATAATCTCCTCATCATCAGTCATCGGTCTAACATATTTTGTCTCAACACATTCCCAAGCATCCAAGTAATTTGCTTGAACCCAATTCTCAAATCGTTCTTCCCATCCTTTATACTCCTCGATGTTCATGAGCTTTGGCGGTTTTTGTATAGTTCTCGTTTCATTTTCCAACATTGTGTTTTGTACAATACTAATCGGAGTTGCAAAGGCGTTGTAAAATTCCTCTTCCATGATTCAGTTTTACAATTTTCACAAATCAGACACTTTCAAACGAAATCAACCCTTCAAACGAAATACCCTTTGGAGCGAAATACCCTTTCAAGCGAAATAACCAATCTTGTGCGAAATCACCGTTTTCATGCGAAATAACACCCTTTCAAACGAAATAGGTTATTTCGTGTGAAATACTCAAACGAAATTCCAATTTGATGCGAAATAACTGATTTCGTGTGGAACTCTCAACCGAAATTACAATCTGGTGCGAAATAACTGATTTCGTATGAAACTCTCAAACGAAATTACAATCTGGTGTGAAATAAGGCTATTTCGTGCGAAATATTACTGATGTCATCATCTCGAGCTGTTTTTGCCAAAATTGATCAGGTTTTAAGCAGATTTTAAATCTGAAACTTTCCAGGGTTTGTTAAAACACTATTGCGCGTATAATATGTGAAATTCAAGACATTTTGACCGTGAAATCAAGTTAATTTTGAAAAAGAAGGTGTAGAAATCAGATTTTGCAGCTGAATTGGTATGAACTCTTCCTCCTGAGCTCTGATACCACTTGTAGGATCGTTTTCTGACCCGAATGAGTCGATCAGAAGAGTTTTTGCTCAATACGAAAGGTGGAAACAAATGTGTCAAGTTCAATTCAGCTAGATATTCACTTTAAACTGTCTTTTGATTGATTTGACAAAGATTTACAGCAAGTAGACACTTCGACAGCACTTCGGCTCTCAAACCGGAAAGTTGCAAATGACTTGGCACACCTAGTATTTATAGGCAAGGTAATTTCGCACGGAATAACCCAAGCGAAATTAGATTTCACACGAAATCTAATTTCGTGCGAAATACCTATGTAATTTCGTACGAAATAGCTGGTTGCTATTTCGTGCGAAATACCATCACACCCACATTTCTTGTTTTGCGTGCCCTGATCTATCTAAACAAATACAAGACTCGATACAAGACGAAGTCGACAGACATATGCACCAACAGTCACCTTCAAAAGAGGGGCCTACCACTTTACGCATTAATAACTTAATTAATTATCTTTCAATATTCCGACCCTTTGGGATTGTATCCTTGCTGACTCAAACCACTGGGTTGAGGGTAACGTCACCTTCAAAAGAGGGGCCTACTACTATTAATAAGATAGTCTCTTAAAAGTGCAAAAGTGCGGAAATCATCAAAAGATACATTAAAGGCGAGTCGGATCCAAGTGATTCATCTTGTCTATCTGTTTTTATTTTATTTTTTTTCATCATTTTTAGTTTTTATTTTTCATGTTTAAAACCTTTTCTAAAAAGTTTGATTTGATTAGACGTTGAGGATAAACCGGTACTAAAAGCTCTTGTGTCCTTGGACGACCTCGGTATTTTACCAATGCTATACTACGGTCACGATGGGTGCACTTGCCCATATATGTGTTTAGTGTTAGTAGAATATCATGTTTTATAAATTTAGAACTTGACTAATGTGTAAAATGGGCTTAAATTATCAATAAAAACATAACACACCTTACACACACCAAGTTTTTGGCGCCGTTACCGGGGACACAAGGATTTTAAGAAAGCTTAAAATCGATGGCCTAATCATTTTTTAAAAACCTTTTTAAAACTGCGCGCATATTTTTACATTTTAGGTAGTTTTTGCAATACAGTAGTCTGAACACGGGGCCGTGCTCACGGAACACGCCCCCGTGCTGCATAAAAATTAAAAAAAACACCCAGATACGGAGTCTGAACAGGGGGTCGTGCTCACTGAACACGCCCTGTGCTGAACCAAACCAGTCACATTTTTCAAAACGCCCAGATACAGAACCTAACCACGGGGCCGTGCTCACTGAACACGGGGCCGTGGTGAGCCTCTGTTTCCGTTTTTATTTTTGTTTTCTGGTCCCGAGACTCTGTTGTGGTCTGCTGAGTGATTCTTATGGATCATACTCAGGAGGTTATAATTACCACTATGAGGAGGATGATTATGAAGAAGAGTATTGTGCCATTTGTGGTAATCCGCGTTCGGTACAATATTGTGACCTCTTTGAACCATCCCCTTCGTACAGATACTATGAGGAGCCCAGGTACGAGCCATCCACTTCATCCACATACTATGAAGAGCCAAGGTATGAACCTTCTCCCTCATACTCATATCTTGATGAACCAAGGTATGAGCCTTCATACTCATACTTTGAGAAACCAAGATATGAGCCTTCACCTTCATATACATACTATGAGGAACCATGGCGTGAACAACCCACCTCATATGAGTATTATGAAGAACCAAGTTATGACCCTTATCCATCATATACTTACAATGAGGAACAATGGTATGAACCATCTACCTCATATGAGTATTATAAGGAACCAAGGATCGAACTTCCGAACTCAAGCTTTGAGGATCCTTATTCCGCTCACTTTGACGAACCACCAACTATCTCACCCATAGCCGAAAAGATAATAGAACACCTTAAAACTATCGAGCGTTATATAAAAGAAGCCCGCGCAAGGGAAGAGGTAACATGTACTAAAGAAGTGATAGTTGAAGAGGTAAAAATAGAAGAACAAGTAAGTGAAAAACCGACACATGAACTAAACAACGAAACAGGTGAGTCCGACAACGTTAAAATTCTAGAAGAGTCTAATTTTCAAGAAATTAATCTCATATCATCTTCTTTCGAAAATCATTGTTTAGTGCCTACTCATGCTAAGTTTTTAAAAGAGTTAAACACTAACACTAAAATTGACGAAATGGTAAGCATTAAGTTAACAAATGATCAAACTACGCTAATAAAAGATGATCCATTTGAAATTAACATTACACCAGTTCCATGTTTCTTTCAAAATTCCTTTATTAGTAATATTATAATTGATAAAGATCTTTGTTTTAATATAATGCCAAACTACATTTTCGAAAAATTAAGTATTGGTGATTTTCCCCACTTCAAATACCTATTTTTCTATCTAATCGGAAAACAATAAATTCAATGGGAGTAGTTGAAGATGTCTTAGTCCAAACAATCAAATGGTAATCCCAACCGACTTCATCATCCTTGATGACGCTCCACTAGTGTTGGGACGACCTTTTGTGAAAACCCACGAAGCTTTGAAAAATCGGAAGCATAACAATCTACCCATTCAATTAGGGGCATTCAAAAGAAGTGTCGATCTTGAGCGTTCAATGAAATATCCAATTGGCAATGATGACCCCCTAATTGAAGATGAAGATGAGCCACCCGATACAAAAGAAGAAATCGACCACTTTGTTGAAGAAGAGGTCGCCGTTGAACAAACCTTTTTGGTTCTTGACCAACATGAGCAACCAAATAAGGAGTCTCCTAAAGACCCACCACTTGAGCTCAAAGAACTTCCAAAAGGTTTGGAATATGCTTTTCTCGACAAGGATGGTAAGTTACCTGTAATTATTTCGTCAAAATTAACTAGTGTAGAAAAAGAAAAATTAATCACACTTTTGAAAAAACACAAAAACACGATCGCTTGGAAGCTTGTAGATATTAAAGGAATAAGCCCTTCCATGTGCACGCACAAAATTTTAATGAATGATGACTATAAATCGGTAATACAACCACAACGTATAGTAAATCCAAACGTCCAAGAAGTGGTTAAAAATGAAGTCATCAAATTACTTGACGCCGGACTCATTTACCCAATTTCCGATGGTCCTTGGGTAAGTCCCGTCCAAGTAGTTCCTAAGAAAGGAGGTATGACGGTGGCCACTAATGAGAAAAATGAATTAATACCAACAAGAACAGTCACAGGATGGAGAGTGTGTATAGATTATCGTCGATTAAATGAGGAAACAAGGAAAGATCATTTTCCTTTACCTTTTATTGATCAAATGTTAGAAAGATTATCCGGTCACAAATTTTATTGTTTCTTAGATGGTTTTTCAGGTTACTTTCAAATACTGATAGCACCCGAAGACCAAGAAAAGACAACATTCACATGTCCCTACGGAACTTTTGCTTATCGACGCATGCCTTTTGGTATATGTAATGCCCCCGCAACTTTTCAACATTGCATGGTGGCCATCTTCCATGATATGATAGAAAAGACTATGGAAGTCTTCATGGACGACTTTTCTTTATTTGGAGATTCATATGACCAATGCCTCGATAACCTTGAACGAATGCTATCCTGATGTGAGGAAACTAACCTCGCCCTTAATTGGGAAAAATGTCATTTCATGGTAACGGAGGGAATAGTACTTGGTCATAAAATCTCAAGCAAAGGAATGGAGGTTGATCGGGCTAAATTAGACACTATTTCTCGATTACCACCCCCATCCTCCGTTAGAGCCATCAGAAGTTTCCTAGGGCATGTCGGATTTTATAGATGATTTATCAAAGACTTTTCTAAAATCTCAAGACCTTTAACAAAATTACTTGAAAAAGATGCTCCTTTCATCTTTGACAAGGATTACAACCAAGCATTTCTAACGCTAAAAGAAATGCTAGTCAATGCACCTATCATGATAGCACCTGATTTGAAATTACCTTTTGAAATCATGTGTGATGCAAGTGACTTTGCAGTTGGAGCCGTCTTGGGACAAAGAAAAGATAAGCATTTTCACCCAATATATTACGCTAGTAAAACACTTAACGATGCACAAGAAAATTACACAACAACTGAAAAGGAATTACTAGCTGTAGTATTTGCTTTTGATAAATTTCGTTCTTATCTTGTTCTTTCTAAAACGATAGTTTATACAGACCATCCAGCCATTCGTTATCTCTTTAAGAAACAGGATGCCAAACCATGTTTAATCAGATGGATTCTACTCCTCCAAGAAATTGACATTGAAATAAAAGACAAAAGAGGAGCAGAAAACACCGCTGCAGATCATCTATCTCGCTTGGAAGATCCAGCTTTGGAGGCAACTAGGGACGAGCTAATCAATGAAAAATTCCCAGCAGAGTCCTTAGACATGGTGGAATACCGAGAAGAGCCATGGTACGCCGACTACGCCAATTACTTAGCTAGTGGAATAGTCGAAAAAGGATGGTCACATCATCAAAGAAAAAAATTCTTTGCCGATGTAAAGCATTATTTTTGGGAAGATCCTTATCTTTTCAAAATATGTGCGACCAACTTATCCGCCGATGCGTACATGGTGGTGAAGCAAGAAGAATTCTCCGTCATTGTCATGAAGGTTAAGGAGGACATCATGGTGCCGCTAGTACCGCATGAAAGGTATTTGATTCAGGATTTTATTGGCCAACCATTTACAAAGACGCCCAAAGTCTTATCAAGACATGTGACGCTTGCTAACGATCAGGTAATATTTCTTCCAAAAACGAAATGCCACAAAATGGAATTCTTGTTTGTAAAATTTTTGATGTGTGGGGACTCGACTTTATGGGACCTTTTCCACCGTCAAAGGAAACAAATATATACTTGTGGTAGTGGATTACTTGTCAAAATGGGCCGAAGTCGAAGCTCTTCCAACAAATGATGGAAGAGCTGTGGTAAGATTCCTGAAACAATTATTTTCTCTTTTTGGAACTCCAAAAGCATTAATAAGTGATAGGGGTACCCATTTTTGTAACCATCAACTTGAATTTTTTTTAACAAGATATGGGGTCTATCACCGGATCTCAACCGCATATCACCCTTAGACAAATGGAGAAGCCGAAGTGATAATCGAGGTTTAAAGGGAATACTTGAAAAAACCGTAGGATTAAATAAAAAGGAATGGGCCGATAAATTAGACGACGCTTTATGAGCTTTTCGAACTGCATATAAAACAACAATAGGTACCACCCCATATAAGCTTGTCTATGGAAAAAGTTGTCATTTGCCAGTAGAAATAGCACACAAAGCCTACTGGGCAATAAAAAACGTAAATTTAGACATAGAAATTGCCGGTAAAAATCGATTTTGTCAATTAAATGAATTAGACGAATTAAGGAATCACGCATACTCTAACTCCGAAATTTATAAGGAAAGAATGAAAAATTTAATGATAAACATATTAAACCTAATGGATTTTGGGTAGGAGATCAAGTTCTATTGTTTAATTCACGACTTCGATTATTTCCTGGTAAATTAAAGTCTAGGTGGTCGGGACCTTTTTCTATCACCCTTATTTTTCCACACGGTGCAATTGAAATTAAATCTTGGGATGGAATTCCATTCAAAGTCAATGGCCAACAGCTAAAGCTTTATCAATGATTCATTGAGGATGAAGAGGAGGAGATCTCGCTACAAGCGGCTGACGAATAAACGAAGGTTTGTGCATCAACATCATATCTTGTAGGAAATGGACGTTGGGAAAGTTTCAAAAATCGGTAAGGTTTCTAAAACCAAGTTTTGGGAAACAGGTCACTCACACGTGCACGAAAAAAAATTGTTTTTACCTGCCCACGGGGCCGTGCCCGCTGGACACGGGGCCGTGGCCGGCTACTGTCGGGGATAAACCCCCTTTTTCCTTTCATTCATCACTTCAACACGACCCGTTTCCCCGAAAACTCTTTGGTTCCTTCGTGAGTCTCTGCAGATTTTCACGTTCCTCTACCATTCAACAACGTCAAGGTATGATTCTATCATCATAGTTAGATTAATGATTTGCATGTAGTTAAACATAAAAAATTTGGGAAAAATCTAGGGTTCTTCAACTTGAACCGAATCAAACCTCAAATTTTTGCTTAGATATGTTAGTAGTAGTTTAGTTGCATGTTATAGGAAGTAAATCAACTTGAATTGTTTGTAGATTTGCCCGATTTCAAACAAAAACCTCAAACCCTTATTTTTAAACCGAAAAAGATGAAATTGAAGGGGTAAGCGGTTTGTTTTTGGAAAAACGGCAGTTGGGGTTTCATTTTCGGGGAAAACCGCCCCTACTGAACCAAAAATTTTCAAGTTTTCGAAACCGGATCGAAAAATGGGATTTTTGGGAAACAGACTTCTGAGCACGGGGTCGTGCTCAGCGAGCACGGGGGCATGGCCGGCAAAACTCAGCCGAACACGGGGCGTGGCCACTGGCCACGGGGCCGTGTTCAGCTTACTGTTTTCAGTTTTCTTTAGAAATTTATTGTTTCGTGCTTATTGCTTTGTGTTTTCTTTCAGATGGCCAAGAAATTCACATGCTTCAATCAGAATGAGTGGAACTATCAAGCCCGATTTGAAGTTCTTTAGACAAGGCCCGAGGAAAATCCAAGACAAGTATGCCACGTGACCCTGGAAGCAGTGGGGCAGATAGATTGCTTCAACATCCTAGTCACGGGTCCAGTCAAGGCGGCCGTCTGCACTAGACTCCATTCAGTCCATGAATACAACATGGAGTTCTATAGCACTTTCGCGTTCAAAGCTAAAGCAGAGCCGTTTGATGAGAAGGGGGTTGAGTTTCGCTGTGCTGGAAATGTACTTTCAATCTCCATTGCACAGTTTGGGGCGATTATTGGGTTGTTTTCTGAAGAGGATGCCGGAGACGAAGAAAACACGGGAGGTCTCCGTGAAATCTCGCAAAAAATGCATCAACCGGCATGGTCTCAAATCGGGGAAGGACTATATGATCCAAGCCAAACTAAAAGCTCCCAGTTGCGGGACCCTCTATACCGCTACATTCATAGGGTCCTTAGCAACTCCCTCAACCAAAGGCGTGACAGTACCAGTGTTGTCAACCTAAGGGATCTAACGGTCTTATACTGCATCCACAACCGTGTGCCTCTTGATGTCCCACACCTGCTCCTCCGAAACATGCATCTCAACCAACTGGCCAATCCCCCGACACCTATCTTCTTTGGGGGATGGATCTACCGCCTTTACAAGAACATTGTGCAAAAGATGCCAAGATCCTTCCATAAAGGTCCATGGTCGGGCAAGGTGGATCTCGTCATATGCCGCTCAATGGGAATCATCAACGAGGCGGGTGACGGGACGGTTCGATTTCAAACGGTTCAGGGACATGTTTGGAACCCACAGGAGGCTCTCGTTCTTCACGCCGCACCAATCCGTCCTCCTCCTCAGTTTCAGGGACATGCGGGCTCATCCTCTTCTCAAGGGGGCGGTTTTCCTAACCTTTAAAGCTTACATGATCTTTTGCAGGAAAACCTCTTATGTACCCGTAACACCTACAACATGGCCAGCAACACTTACACCCGGGTTGGAGCTATGGAGAGGAATATCTCTGATATGCAAGATGACATCAGCCACATCCGGGAGCATATGGTGTACCGAGGAGGAGATGATGAAGACGAAGAGATAGACTGAGGTAAAGGCGTCGGAGGTGGTGTGACACGGTTGCGGCTTCTACCAGGTTAACCCTTATTCTCATGAATAATTATCTGGCCTGCGTGCCAAAGTTTGAACAATTTACTTCCTTTAACACTTTTACTTTTCTGCACTTTGTTTTTTTTAGTTTGTGATGTGGATGATAACGTTGGTATGTTAGGATGTTTGTTATTTGTTGTGTGGTGTGGTGTTTAAGCAAAACAGGTACCCAGGAAGCTTGGAGGCACTAAGTATTAGTGCTACATGAGCCCGGAAACCAGAACCAAGAGCCAAAAACCTGTTTTCATTGATTGCAGACTGTCACCACGGGGTCGTGCTCAGCCAGCACGCCCTGTGTCCACCACCCTGTACCTGCTGTTTGTCTAAAAACTACCCGCCACGGGGCCGTGTCCACCAGGCACGCCCCCGTGACCGCCTTATGTAAGTTTTTGTTACTGGCACTCTGACCACGGGGCCGTGCTCACCCAGCACGTGGCCGTGTCCAGATGCCCAGTAACACCAAACCTTGTTTTAAACACCTTTTTACACATTCAATCAACCTAAAAACTTATTTTTGGGACACATTAAGGAGAATGTGTAATTTAAGTGTGAGGGGGATGCTAAAACCTTGAATTTTGCAAGTCTTAATAACAAGTCTTACACAAAACTCTATTGGAACCGCTAATCACCCCAATTTTTTTCAAAAACTTTTCATTTTTTTTACTTGTCTTGGTTTAATTTGGGAATAACAAGTTCTAAAAATGTTATATTTTTACAAATTTACAACCAATAGCGTTGTGATAAAAAGAACCAACAAAAGAAAATTATGAAACGGCATGACATATCTAGTTAAAATTTGATTATATATACTTGATCACATTATAAACCCATTCACACAATAAGTGAGTTTTGAGCCTTTATTGAGCATGCAAGCATACATCTTTAAACTAAATGCTCATTTTTCGTTTCTTGTGTGAATAGCCGCTTGGTTCTTACAACTCTAGAACTTTCCACGAGGATACATTCCCGGTCCTTACCAACTTAAACCCAAGTAAGTAAATGATGGAGGCATTAGGACTAACCCATTTTTCCTTTCAACACCATTATTTTCCATTTTTTATCACCTACCCAAAATCCCCCTAATTAACCCCTTTGAGCCTAAACCATTTCATTTCTAAACCCACAAAACAAACACCCTTTACCCACCAAAACCTTTTTCTTTTTAAACCTTTGTTTTGGTAAAAAGCTCAGTTTTCTTGTGACGTTTCTTTATCAAAAAAAAAAAAAATGAAAGTCTAGCAATAAACAAACTAGCTCCTCAAAGAAACTTTGTTTGAAAATGCTTAGTTTGAATAAAAGTCACAAAAACAAAAAGTTTTACGACGACCGACGTTTTTTACGCTTTTAGCCCTTTTTACTAACCACTAACCCAAAACCACCTACCTTTAGCCCAAGCCTAACCCTTTCCCCAAGTCCTCTTGATATTTACAAAGGTTTATAGTTAAAAAAGAGGAGGATTGATTGCTTGACAAGCATATGGTAGAAGTAAGTTCCATGCCGGTCTCGAGTGTTTCACAAAAATACATCTTCGGCCGAGTGTTGAGTGATCTCCCGTGAGGTATGTGAACTTGTATATAAATAGAATTTTAAAAAGGCATGTTATGCCCAAATTAGTAATTTCTCTTATGAAACGTTATAAATAAATCATAACGAATAGGATTGTAAATAGTATAAAAATAAAACCCAATAAAGATCTTGGATTCTCGACACTCAAGACAAGCCCAAAACTTCTCTTCTACTCATTCCATTTGGGTGTGTAAGCCACAAAATAAAGAGTTTTGCTTGAGGACAAGCAAAGATTCAAGTGTGGGGGTATTTGATGTGTGTAAAATACAACATATAAATTACATCAAATGAGGCATAAAACTAACCCTTTTTTAGTACTAATGTTGGAAAAAGTGTGTTTTTGTCTTCCTTTTGTATTTTTATGACCAAATGAGCTTAAATGAACAAAAGGAACAAATATGCAGCAAAAACTAACATAAATACAAAGAAAATGAATAAATGTGGCATGCCCGACCCCTCGACGGCATCTCCCCAAGCAAAAACAAGAAACAGAAGGCTGACCACGGCCCGTGCCCACTGGACACGGGGGCGTGGTCAGGTGTCTGCAGAAAAGGACAAAGCTGTAGAAGCTTCTATTCCCACCATGGGGGCATGCCCAGCTCAGCACGGGGCGTGGTCAACGCTAAGATTCGCAGAATCTTGCAAATCTTGATAGTCAAGATATGCTTCTGCACACGGGGCCGTGCCCAGCGAACACGGGGCCGTGCCCAGCGAACACGGGGCCGTGTGGAGCCAAAAATAGACAATTGCAATTAATGAAGGAAGAGAAAATAGTTGGCCACGGGGGCGTGCCCAGCGGACACGGGGCCGTGGCCGGGCTTCTGTTCAGGCTATAAATAGGGGTGCTTGGCTCACTTCAAAGGCATCCCTTGGCAAACCACCTCTCTCCCACTTTGCCACCACTACAACACCCATATCCACCACCAACATCCATCATCCACCTTAGAGTGTGTGTAGTAGTCTCGGGATCCAAGATTGATAGTAAGAGTTCTTGTCAATCAAAGGCCATGTTTGGTTAAGTCTCTTACATCACTTGGTGAAGACAATCATTTAATGTATTACTTTTGATTTTTAATCTTTTCACACTTTTTATTTTGTTTTGTATTAATGACTTTAATAACCAGTTTCTTATGTTGAAGGTGAAACTTCCTTATCATTTGTCCGTGAAGTCTTGGCATTACTTTACTGTCTATATAAAGTAAAAGATTTTCACCATTCATATCTCTACGGTCTATATAGAGATATGTTGGCTACCTAGTCGGGGGTTAAGGGAACGGTTTCATAAGGTTCTTGCCTTGTTCAGTGTATAGATCCTACAAGGACCAGGGTCAAGCTTACTAGGACCTCCTTCAATACCCACAGGTATTGGATGACGGGGGTGCGAATGGCTTGATCCCTTCATATGTAAACTACTATTAATACATTAAACCGGCTACTTGGGATTGTATCCATCCTGACTCAAACCACTTAGCCGAGGGTAACGTCTCCTTCAAAAGAGGGGCCTACCACTTTACGCATTAATAACTTTATTAATTATCTTTCAATATTCCGACCCTTTGGGATTGTATCCTTACTGACTCAAACCACTGGGTTGAGGGTAACGTCACCTTCAAAAGAGGGGCCTACTACTATAACTAAGATAATCTTTTAAAATGTGCAAAAGTGCGGAAATCATCAAAGGATACATTAAAGGCGATTCGGATTCTATCTTGTCTATCTGTTTTTACTTTATTTTTATTTTCAGCATTTTTAGTCTTTATTTTTCATGTTTAAAACCTTTTCTAAAAATTTTGATTTGATTAGTCGTTGAGGATAAACCGGTACTAAAAGCTCTTGTGTCCTTGGACGACCTCTTTATCTTACCAACGCTATACTACGCTCACGATGGGTACACTTACCCATGTTTGTGTTTAGTGTTAGTAGAATATCGTGTTTTATAAATTTAAAACTTGACTAATGTGTAAAATGGGCTTAAATTATCAATAAAAACATAACACACCTTACACACACCATTAACAAATTAACAATTTTAAACTAACAACAAACAAGAAAATGAACAATTTTTTGACAAAACATTAACAACATACCTGTGTCTCGGCTGTCGAGGGGCTGATGGTGGAGGTCGAGGGGCTGGGGTGCGATGTCGAGGGGCTGAGGTGGTCGTCGAGGGGCTAGGGTGGTCGTCGAGGGGCTGGGGTGCGATGTTGAGGGGCTGAGGTGGTCGTCGAGGGGCTGTGGTGCGACGTAGAGTGGAGGCCGACGTGGTGGGGTGGCCCCAGAGGTGGAGCAGGTTGATGGCGGATGTGGAGAGGGTGGGAGAGGATCTGGGTGCGGCTGGTGAAGAGATTAGGGTTTTATTTTTTGATGGAGAAGTTTTGTGAAGAGGCCAGAAGACATGGCCACCTCTGCATGAAAAAAAGGTGAGGAAGAGGTTTTTAATGAAAACCCTTCTAAAAAACAAACAAGTTGCAGACCCCTATGTCTGCGCGTGGTCTGCGTGGGGAAGAGAAAAGAGGCTCTGAAGTACTTTTCTAAAAAAACAAACACCCCCTTAGAGTCCCTATGTTAAGATCCTGTTAGGGGTTGTTTGATATCTCTTAACGAGGCTCTTAACGGTTCAGACTGTTTTATACGAGCAGACATTTAAATGGTTTAGACATTTGCCTCTAATTGGTTAAGCATTATTCTGAGTCTGAATGGTTAAGACCTCTAATCTAAATTGGTCAAACTGGCTCTTAGGTTCAGACCTCTTACTAGTTCAGCACTTAACCATTTAGAAGTTGTCAAACAGCCCCTTAGTTTGACTGTTAGGTTTGGCAGCCCCTTAGTTTGACCGTTAGGTTAAAGTGTGGTCATCTCATAATATAAAAAAACGGTCGAATAAGGTCTTCAAAACCAGATTCCATCTTTAGAAAACAAAAACAATGAATACAGATCTACCCATCTTCATCAAATTCCAAAATTCGTTAGTCTTAGACAATGTTGTCTCTGGATTTTGCATATACATTAGCAAACAGATTGTTTGCTTGGACAACAACCATTGAAAACTCACCACTCATATGAACCCCTAAATCTTTAAACCATAACAACCCCTCTGATCTTCCAATTTGATATGCATATTGTCTTACACAACCCTCACCACCTTCCAGACATGGCTTTCAACAAGGTTTGACCATGTTCATATAATTATTTCCAGAAACCATGAAATTTACATATATATCATCCATAATATTCATCAAGAATCAAAACCCTAAACCCCAAATCTACTAACAAACTCTTAAACTTTGATGGTCATCAAATCAAAATCAAAATACGAAGGTATCATTGTCTCTGAATCAAAACAAAGTATATTCAAAATCCGAATCAAACCAAAGAGTAATAAGAATAAAAAATGTTAGAAATATTGTGAAAATATGAATTTTCACAAATATAGAAAATGTATTTTTCCTAATTTTGGACTAGAAATAAATATAAGAAATGAAGGAGATTTCACATATTTATTTGTGGGTTTGTGTTCTATGTTGGAAGAGCTTCACAACGAACTAAACCGCGTCCAAAACGGAGCTAAGATGAATGAGATATCGATGCTCAAAGTTTGGTGTTTGAAACATTGAATGCTGAAATAATGGGAAAGTGGCACCTTATCCCACATAGGAGGAGAGATGAAACTTAAAGGGGTATTTAAGTGAGAACACTCCATCCTTAATGTGTCATGGAAGCACACACTAGTGTACTCGCGATGGGTGAGGAGCACCCTAACTCGCACACGCGCGCGAGTATGGCTTGGGTGATGGGCGCAATGCGGTGCTTTGATGGCGCAAGGATAAGGTGGCAGGTAAACCTTGGAGGATGATGTGGCAAGCAGGCGCGCGAGTACATGAGGCATGACTAGGTTGGTTTGTGCACACTGGCGCATGGACAATGAAGTGACGCGCGCGGGCACACCAAAGTGAGCCAATATGCCGCGACTGTGTGGCGTGCTCGTATAGGTTCATTGGTGACTGGCGCACTCGCGCATGAAAATGAGCCAAACTAGTACGCACCCGCAAGGGTGGTGCAGATCTACCCGCCCAAGAAAGTGAGCCAAACTGGCGCACGCGCGCATGAGTGGTGCAGGCCTGGGGCACATGAAAGTGAACCAAAGTGGCGCGCACGCACTAGAGTGTCTGTCATGCGCACGCGCGCGCGCGACAGAAGCTTCCAGACTTTAATGACATAGCAGTTTCATTTCAGCATTTGAAACGGACGAGTCAACGGTTTTGACTGAGAATTAATGACGAATTAAAGTACATAGAAGACGTTCAATGCAATTTAATTCTCTCATTTAATTTGTTTTTTGGCTATTTCAACTCAGATGCTGTAGTAATACAGCATCTCATCCACTGCAGAAGACACCAGCTACGCCAAAAACTTATGAAAAATTCTCTATGCGATCTTCTGATTCTTTTGCTTCTTGTTTCAAGGTAGACTTCGGGTCCTCAAGCCAGCTCCAACAGTACACACTGCTTCGGCTGTTGTACCCTGGGAAACAAAACGAGTTCTCTTGGGAGACTCAGAATTTGTTTTAAGGGCCCTGTGTTAAACACAACCCTCAGCCAGTTTCATTTTGTCTCATCTTTTATTCTTGTATCTTGTTTATTTTAGTTGTAATTATACTATTTTCCAGCTTTCTTTATTTTTGTATTGTAATTGCATAATAAAATTGTTTTTTTATTTTATTTAATACGCGAACGGTTCCTACAAAAAGTACATGTTTTTTCCAAGCAATGACAGTGGTAAAGAGCTAACGTCCCAGCGTTGTCTCATCGGCGACGACAAGGACAAAGGATGTTAACCTAAGTAGTGATGACAGTGGTGGTGGTGTTCTCAAACAACATAGTCGTAGCAGCCCCACTTTAACAGATTTGAGCCTCTCTTTGTTAAAACTTGATAGGGGTTTAGGTGAAATGGAGATTTGAGGAAGAATTATGAAGTTGAGATTTAAGGAAGATAGTGGCATAGGTTTAGAATCGATAAAATTAAAAAAGAGATATTCGATTAGGTTGGTAGTAGATAGCAGTGGGTGGTGGTTTTGTGATTTTGAACTATGAGCCTAGGGTTTCAGGATCTCAATTGAATTGATGATGAAGATGATGATTGTGATTTTTTGATGTGTTCTTGGTGAATTATGAATTTTGAAGATAAACACCCGAAGATTTCATATTCTGCAACTGGGTGTTTAAGATGAACATGATTTTAATTAATAATAATAATAATAAAGATAAGGGGTAAAAAGGTCTTTTCACATTGAGGATAAGGGGTAAAATGGTCTTTTCAGTTAACTTAACTAACAGAGTTAGCATTAGGGAATTAAATCATAGCGATTTTCATAGTACATGGACTCGGACATCCAAAAATTCTCCTTAGGGACTGAAAATGACACCGCCCATAAAGCACAGGGACGCAAATTGCGGTTTACTCTGATTTTAAATCAAACTTCCTATTTTTACCCTTCAACTTTTTATTTGTTTGTGGTGATTGAATGAAAGAAATGGTGTTAAGTGTTAATAATAGTTTATACCAATCAATCATTTAAGTCAATTCATTAGTTTGAGATTTATATGTTTCGATTTTGATGTTTTGGTCATTCATTGATTCGTATGATAGTCTGAAACATGAAACCAATTAGGTAAAACGTATAGATAGTTTGATCTTTTTCTTTTCTTAATTGTTGGAATATCATGTTGGTGGGGAACAAGTTCTAGAGTAAGCACCATCTTTACATCTCTAGACTTTGAATGTGTTTATGGCTATGAACCGATGAATTTTGAGTGTATCACAAGTTGATGGAGACTTAAAGGAAAATACTTCTATCGTTAAGGTATGGGTTCTGGATTAAACGGAGTTGGTTCTACTATTTGGTCTGGGTGGAATGGCAACATCAGTTCTAGGTTAGTAGGTAGGATTAGGTTTATTTCTTCGGCTATAGGTTGAAATATATCACAATTTGCTAGTCTACAGTCGAGTTCCTCTCACAGTGGTTTGTTTACAGGGATTTGAGTTGTTCCCTCGGTTAAGGTTATGGTAGCTATTCTATTTTTTTCTTGTTCTTCCTCTTTTCTCTTTATTAAACCATCCTCTCTTATTAGGGGGTAGTTATTCAGTAAGTTGGGCTTGAAAAACTATGGGTTCATCTTTATCTCCCTCACATCCAAACTGACTTCCAGATTGTCCTTCATCAATTCCCAGATCAGAAATATTTTGGAAAGCTTCAGATACTTCTTTATCACTCATACTATCGACTCCAAAAATTTTTAAAAACAATAAATTCCAAAAATCATATATATATATATATATATATATATATATTGAAAATATTTAAAATTTGTATTTACAGAAATAACACATATGTTATTTTATATTAATTTCCTAACTTTATTGTTTAAGTTTAGGTATTAAAATAACACCTAATTGGCTTAAACCAGTGGCTCTGATATCACATTCTGTCACAGCCCCCGACCCCACCTTAGGCGGGAGCCATGGGCAGATACAGTTTTGGTACTGGTGTTTATTAATTTTGCAGCGGAAAATTTCATCAGGACCGCTGTTAGGAAAATTTCAGAGTTGTAAAACACAATATTAAACAGCTGGGATAAAACCCAAATTAAAACGGAAGATTTTTTTATAGGGATAACCCTATTAGTACAAAACACATTTTCTTTTCTTTATTCTAGTAACATAGCCACTTTATTTAAGCCTTCAGTGCTTCGTAGCATGTTTCTTTACTTTCAGAGTAAGTCACCTGAAACGCGTTTAAAACATTTTATTAGTGAAAAATACTAGTGAGATCATTCATTTGTATAAAAAGACAGTATTGTACTTTACAGCATCAAGAGTTTTTACATTTGTTTATATCTTTCAATTACTCAAATCAATATTTCTCACACATCCATTTTTGGTGACTATGGCCATATTACTATTGGCTAACTCTTTGTCCAATAGCAACGAGTGTCAAGTAGCATATACAAAACCCTACATACCAACAGTAATTTCAGAGTACAAAGACTTAATCACTGTAAATACAACTGGAAAGCATTTAGGGTTTTGAAAGCATTTGATAAAAGAGAATGACTCACCTTGCAGAAATAGGGTTTCTAGTTATTGCCTCATGGTTTAAGTCCTGGGTTCCTAAATAAACACACAATGCAACACGTATTAGTGTATTAACCTAATTCAACTTTAAGGATAATCACGAGATCATAACCTCAATGTAGTTCACAAAGTATAGCCTTATTCAGGAAGCACTTTGACATCCGTTGATTTGTTTTAGATTGATCGGAGAGGGTATCGTACCAGTGATCAGGGTTAACACAATTTCTATGAAGCAGAGTTTCGAGGTTTAGGGTTTTGGGATTTAAAATTATAGAAAGAGAGAGCGAACGAAAGAAACGAATTTGAACAGTTTGAAAAGCCCACAAACTGCTCTATTTATAGCTGAAATTCAAGGTCGTCGCGTCACGCGATCAGCTCCACATTCCCCCGTCGCGTCACGCGGCGGGGTGTGCTAGGGCTTAGGTGGCATGAGTCACCCCTATAGACCTGCCACGTGGCAACACGTGTCTACTGGCAAAAATGGCTCACTTTGCAGAAATAGGGTTTCTAGTTATTGTCTCATGGTTTAAGTCCTGGGTGTAACAACCCGACTTTTCGGGTCATTACCTGTCGATGTCTTTTCATCTCCTAATCGCTTGTATTCCCGAGATTTCGATTATCGCTACGGGTTAAACTATTTTAAACTACATTTTCGAAATGCATTATTAAACACATATTACAACACTTATTCAAAACGCAGTTATCGCATTGAACGCTGTTTATAACGCTTACTACTTAAACGCATTTTATCGTATGTTACATTGCTTATTTAGACTAAACGTTATCGCAACGCAAACTCGAAAGGCGGATTTACTTTATGCATTTATGTGAAGTGTGTTATTTATGTGATTATTTTTTAAATGTTATGTGGTTATCAACGCAACGCTTATACGCTCAAACGCTTACTCGCAACTCGATTAAACGCAACGCAACGCTTAACAAACGAAACGAAAGTTGGAAAACTAACTCGCATAACACGGCTGTCTGAATGGACATCTGATCGAATGGACATCCCACAGGATGACCATCGTCCGAATGGCCATCCGATCGAACACAACTTTACGCATCGACTTAAACCCTTCACCTCTCCCTATAAATACCGCCGTACACCTCCCTTTCTCTGATTTGACACTCTCATCCGCTCAGTCACCCTTGGTCACTTTCAACCGCGAATCAAGGCTATTTTGTAAGCATTTCTTCTCAAATATAGTACAATCTTCATCACTCATCACTTCTACATCATCCTCTCCATCAAAATCACACACAAACACTAACTTTTTCCCTGAAATCACTGATTTGGACCTCTTGAAGGTGGTTTTCCTCTCGGTTTGCTTAGGCAAACTATTATGGAGCTCCATTCAATCGAGATTGGTCCAGATCCAAAGGATTTCCACACTCTTTAACTTCATCTCAACAAGATTTCAACACTTTTCATCTATTTTCAACTTTTCTACTCAAAACCGATGGAATCGGAGCTCATTCAGACTCTCTACTCATTTCTTAGTCGAGAGCCGGTTTGAAAATGGATTTCCACCGAAGAGATGGACCGATTAACGGGTCAGACATGAAACTTCATCAAGAACAGTGAGTCTGATCGAATGGGCTGAGACCATTCGCCGAATGAGCTGGAGTTGGTCTAATCCCGTTGTTTGACACGTCGTCTCCGTTAAACTTCAAATTTTTATTAGAAAACTTGTAAAATTTTCGAATAACAGATCACCCACTCGAATGGCCATCCGATCGGATGACCATCCGCTTGGATGACCTGTCCCTTATAATTTTCATTATTTCAACACTTATAACTAAACTTTGAATTTTCAACGATTTACAAAATATCACACTCTTTCGAATGGCCAATCGTTCGAATGGTCATCCGCTAGGATGGGTTATACCCATTCTATAAGGACCTTCAAAAAATATCCCAAAACGACCCAAAAGTGAAAACCCGGACCCCTGAAACCCTAACGTGCATGAAAAACTAAGAAATTAAGGTTTTTAGGTTTCACGCGGGCCGCGTAACAGTAAGCATAAGCTTACGCGGGCCGCGTCAAAGCAGGATTGACCGGATAAGCATTCAGGGCCACGTGGCAGACCTAGGTGTGACACGGATGCCCTAATCTACGCATAGATGGCCCTCGCGGGCCGCGTAAGATCAAGAGGAGGCTTACGCGGGCCGCGTAAACCTCAAATTTCAGCTATAAATTGCTTGGATCAGGAGCAGTTCAGTGGTGTCGAAATATTTTCACAAAAATGAAGTTACACTGCTCAAAATCTTAATTTCCATTAGAGAGGCGCTGCTACGATACAGGGTATTAACTCGATCGCTGCTACGATTCAATGTCCGATCGATTGAATCTATCCAATGGATGTTTAAATGCTGCCCACATTAGGGCTATACTTTGTCATTCGTCGTGAATTCGATGGATGTTTAAGTATTACACTTTGTCATTTGTTGTGAGGGTTTTAATCTCGTGAGTTATCGTAAATGTTGTATTAGTTACTGACCTAGTTCGTGTGCATTGTTATTTAAATTAGGTTACAATGCTAATCAGTAGGCTAAACTCTGCCCGTTAAATCTGCAATGTGAGTCATTCTCTTTTTATCAATAATGTTTTACAATACTCCAAGTTATTTTCAAAGGTTATAATTACAGGGATTAAGTCATGGTTATCTTAATCACTGGCTAGTGGGGGTATTGTGCACATTACTAAATTTCTCACGGTTAGGCTAATAAATCCTAACAGTGATAATCATCACTACTTGGGTGAATGGACCCAATAGTGGTATGACCATCGTCACCAGGAGGTGACATGGCGCCAGATAAAAATAAGATAGAAGCCATTGTAATCGCTCTTATGCTGTAATTTATAACTATGTGTCGTTTTATTAAATTTGAGTGACTCGCCAGTATTTCCCCGCTGATAAAATATTTTCAAAACATGTTTCAGGTAACTACTGTGAACCAAGGAAAAGTGCTACGGAGCACTAACAAGCTTGAAGTAGTGGCTCAGTTAAATAAATAAACATGTTTTGTAAATCAGGGAATTTCCTTGTGAAATTCCTCTATTGTAAATTACGGGGTTTATCCCGAATTATGAAATAAAATAATCGGGCATTTCAAGTTTTAAAAGATCCTGTAAAATCTTCCGCTGTCAACTCAATTAATAAATACCACGGGTTTCTGTCCCGCGGCTCCTGGACCGGGTAAAACCGGGACGGGGGCCGTGACAGAAAAAGGTGGTATCAGAGCCACTGATTTAAGCCAATTAAGTATTTAGAAATACTTAATTTTCCTGATTACCCTCCTGTGATTATGTGTTTTTGTTATTCGACTATTTGTTAATTACAGTATGGGTAAGCAAAGAATTTCGGACATCTATCGTCAATTAGATAGTTCACCAAAAGATAAGGGAACCTCATTTCAACCAAATTCCTCGGAATACTCAGCAGATACTGAGGAAGGAATATTTGTTCATAAGGCACAGTTTGAGAAACCACTTACCATTAAGAAAAGAAGTTGGATTATTAGAAAAAGTCAAGAGAAAATAAAGTCACAAACAAAAGAAGTGATAATTAATAAAGAGACTCAGGAAACAGGTGATAACCCACCATGGGAAGATGAATTAGGCGAACAATGGGCAAATCTCTATATGTTAGCCACTACAGCAGTAAATGTTAACCTTTAACTGCCAACACCCTGACCCAGTACTAGCACCCATATCAGCCATAAGCCAGAAACTTTAAGGAAACTTGCCCATTAAATAAACAACTTAGTAAGAAAAGATAGACAAAAATAAATTATTAATGCACAATCCCTAGTATATTTTTCAGTTGTAATTTGTAATATATATATATATATATATATAATCGAAATATTTTGTTTTAATCAATCTGTTTGTATAAATATATTAGATATTTGTAGTTAATATTTAATTTTTCTGATTACCTTTTTGTGATTATGTGAAAATTCAATTTACAAAATTTTAACCTAGAATTTTTGTGTTTCTTCATATCTGCTAAACAATATGAATGAGTTGTCTGAAGCTCTTCAGAATCTCAATCTCCATTCTGTTAATGTGGAAGTTTCCAGAGACTTTACCGGTTATTGTGCCAACGTAGAGGAACCTATGGAATTTCAAGCACAGCCACCGGAGAAACCCAAGCCAAAGAAGAGAAGAAGAATTGTGGGCTGGAGGCGTGTGCGCAGGAGGAAACCAGCGACACGGAAAGTTATACAGACGGAGGATCGCAAAGATAATGGCAAGGGAATAGAAATTGAGGAAAGCTCCAGGCAAGATCAGGAAATGCCACCCTGGGAGGAGCTGGATAATAAACTGGCACTTAGTGACCTCATCGGACCTGCCGGTGAAAACCTTTTTAATTACCCAGCAGAAGCACAACTTCCAGTTGATCTAGAGCCTGATATTCCCGATCCTGTTATCCACACCCAACCTCTACCAGCAGAGCTAGAAGAGTGGTGGACCACCGACTGGCAGTTTCAAAATCTCCTAAATAACCCTAATACCTTTTTCCCCCAATTTGATACTGAGCCTCCACTACACCCACCTATGAGCGTAGAAAACTTGACAGAACTCCGTCATTATGGCGAGGAGCTAGTAGACGCAGGAAATAAAACCCGTGAAGTAGGGGAGAGGATATCTTGGAAGTACGACGAGAGGGAGCGTCGTTTCCGAAATGCCAGCTGACTGTGGTTGTGTGGTTGTGGGAATGTGTGTTTAATAATAATAATAATAAAAATATAATTATGTGAAATAACTTAAAAATAAAACTTTTGTAAGATAACCAGTGTGTACGGATGCCTATTATAATATATAAAATATCGAACGTTGAAAAATCGACAATTTTGACTATACTTGTTGACGTAATTATGTGCAATTATTTTATTATGTGTGGTTATTAATTATTTTATGCTAATCACTTATATAAATTAATTACCAGATGGAACACGCTAGTAATGAACCTGTTAATGAAGTTAACCAATCTGAACAAAATCATGAAGATCAATTTCTGAATAGGCAAGATATCGAGAAAATCGTTGCTCAGGGAATAGCCAATGCTATTCCAGCAATACTTGCTGCTGCCCGAAATCCAATTGAACCTCAACAAATTATTCCTAGCAAACATACACACGGCGACAATTTTAGTAATAGTGTAAACGGAGGCGGTAACCACACTAATAACGATGACGATGGAATGCAAGCCCCACTCCTTAAGAAAATGAAAGCTGCAACCCCTGGTTGCACTTATAAAGAATTTCTTGGCTGTAAACCGGTTGAATTTGCAGGCAACGAAGGGGCGACTGCTGCACTGCGTTGGTTAGAGAAAACCGAGGCGGTGACTAAAATAAGTAAATGTGCTGAGGAAGACAAGGTCATGTACACGTCGCATCTTTTTAAAGAAGGGGTGCTAGAATGGTGGAATACAGTACTACAAGCCAAGGGAAGCGATGTGGCCTATGCCATGAGTTGGGAAGAATTTAAGCGGCTAGTGGAGAGAAAATTTTGTCCCGAATATGAGAAAGAACAAATGGCGAATAAATTCTTAAACCACCGGATGGTGGATGTAGACTGTCGAGGGTATACTTCGACATTCTTCGAGTATGCGAGATTGGTACCAACCCTGGCATCGCCAGAACCGGTACTTATTTCCCGCTATATTTGGGGATTGATTGGCGAAATCCGTGATATCGTTAAAGCTGCAAGACCACGCACTATTGACGATGCGGTGGAATTAGCTAACACTTTAACTGACGGGCTGGTACGCACAAGAGAAGAAAACCGGAAGAAGGAAGTAGCCCAAAAGATTACCCAGGGATTCCGTATGGGTAACAGTAGTAATTTCAAGAAAAGGGAACCAGGCAATCTTCCACTGTTCTATGTTGCAATACCTGCAAAAGAAAGCATTTTGGAAGATGCAAAGGGTATTGCAATTTCTGCAAAATCCTGGGGCACCAAGAAGAAGATTGCAGGAAGAAGAAAGCAACAATCTGCTACAACTGCGGAGAAGCTGGACATTTTAGGCCAGACTGCCCGAAATTGGCCAAACCAGCTGACAACAAAACCAAACATGCAGAAGGAGCTACCAAGAGAAATGCAAGAGCCTTCCAGTTGACTACTCAGGAAGCAGAACTAATTCCTGACGTGATAGCTGGTACGTTCCTAGTTCACAACGTTTATGCAAAAGTATTATTTGACTCTGGTGCAAACCAAAGTTTTATAAATACTTCATTATGCCAAGCTCTTAACCTACCCTTAACCAACCTTAGACAAATTTTTACGGTAGAAACAGCAGATGGGAATTCTGTTAACATAGATAAGGTTTTGCGAGAAGAAAAGATAGAACTCTTAGGCCATAAATTCTCTGCAAACCTGTTACCTATGAAATTAGCCGAATTTGATGTGGTATTAGGAATGGATTGGTTAGTAGCCAATCATGCTCGAATTCTTTGTGATAAGAATTCCATAGAAATTCATACACCCACAGGAGAATTAGTGGTGATTACAGGAGATAAGCCACGAAAGCCACTAAAATTCATTTCAGTAATAAAGTTGGCCAGTTATTCAAGAAAACAAGAAATGGTGTATATGATTTCAGTAATCATTAACACGAAAGGTAAGGAACTTAAAGAAATTCCTGTAGTAGCAAAATACCCAGAAGTATTCCCAGAAGAACTACTGGGATTACCACCCAATAGGGAAGTCGAATTTAGAATTCATCTAATTTCTGGAACTACACCGATAGCTAAGGCACCTTATCGGTTAGCACCCACCGAAATGCTAGAATTGAAAAAGCAGTTAGATGAATTATTAAGTAAAGGATTCATACAACCTAGTTCGTCCCCGTGGGGAGCTCCAGTATTGTTTGTGAAAAAGAAAGATGGGTCAATGAGAATGTGTATCGATTATAGGGAATTAAATAAGGTTACAATTAAGAATCGATACCCATTACCTAGGATCGATGATCTTTTCGATCAACTTCAGGGAGCTAGATACTTTTCTAAGATAGATTTACGCTCTGGATATCATCAATTGAAAGTACAAGAAGAAGACATACCTAAAACTGCTTTCAGAACTAGGTATGGTCATTACGAGTTTACAGTCATGCCCTTTGGGTTAACAAATGCTCCTGCAGCATTTATGGACATGATGAATAGAATCTGTAAACCGTATTTGGATAAATTTGTAATTGTCTTCATCGACGATATACTTATTTATTCCAAAAGCCAGGACTAGCACTGTCAGCACCTGCATGCACTCTTAACATTGTTAAGAAAAGAGAAGCTTTATGCCAAATTCTCGAAGTGTGAATTTTGGCTACAAGAGGTACAATTTTTAGGTCACATGGTGAATCACGAAGGCATTCACGTAGATCCCTCCAAAATAGAAGCGATTACTAAATGGAAGGTTCCGCAGTCAGCTTTGGAAGTTAGAAGTTTTATAGGATTAGCCGGATACTATAGACGGTTTATTAAGGATTTTTCCAAAATAGCTGTACCCTTAACTAAGCTAACCTGTAAATCGGTTAAGTTTGAATGGGGACCTAAGAAAGAAGAAGCTTTTAAGATCTTAAAACAGAAATTAACAAATGCTCCAATTCTAGCCTTACCAGAAGGAACAGAGGATTTTGAAGTTTACTGTGATGCTTCTAAGTTAGGATTAGGATGTGTGCTAATGCAACGCAAGAAGGTAATTGCGTATGCCTCAAGGTAATTGAAAAAGCACGAAGAAAATTATACGACTCATGACTTAGAATTAGGAGCCATAATTTTTGCCCTTAAGATTTGGAGACACTATTTGTATGGAAGTAAGTTTACTGTCTATACAGACCATAAAAGCTTAAGATACATATTTGAGCAAAAAGAATTGAACATGAGGCAAAGGAGATGGATGAAAATCCTAAGTGACTACAACTGTGATATTCAATATCACGAAGGAAAAGCAAACATAGTTGCTGATGCTTTAAGTCGTAAGTATCATGAGAAACAACGACGAGTTTGTGCTCTTAGATTAAGTTTACAATTAGACTTAATGGAACAACTGAAGAATATTCAGGAAACAACAATAAAGGATGATGCTGAAGGAATGAAAGGAAGAATAAAAGAATTGAAACAGGGAAGTGATGGAATTTGGAGATTCCATGAAAGAAGAATTTGGGTACCTAAGCAAGTAGAATTAAGAAATAAGATTTTAGAAGAAGCCCATAAATCTAGGTATACCATGCATCCTGGTAATAATAAAATGTACCAAGATTTAAGGAATAATTTCTGGTGGATAGGAATGAAAAAGGACATAGCTAATTATGTATCTAAGTGTCTTACTTGTTCACAAGTTAAAGCAGAACACCAGAAACCATCAGGTTTACTCCAACAATTAGAAATGCCTGTTTGGAAATGGGAACTAATAACCATGGATTTTGTTACTAAGTTGCCCAAAACCAGAAAAGGTAATGACGCAATTTGGGTACTTGTGGATCGATTAACCAAATCAGCTCATTTTCTACCTATGAAAGAAACCTTTAGCATGGAAAGATTAGCAAAGTTGTATGTAGACGAGGTAGTATCCTTACATGGAGTTCCACTCTCCATTGTATCAGATAGGGATAGTGGTGTCACTTCCCATTTCTGGACAAGTTTCCAGGAAGCAATGGGAACCCGACTAAATTTAAGCACTGCATACCATCCTCAAATGGATGGACAAAGTGAAAGGACAATCCAAACCCTGGAAGACATGCTTAGGGCATGTGTGATAGATTTTGGTGGGAACTGGAACAACCATTTACCCTTGATTGAATTCTCCTATAACAATAGTTATCATTCAAGCATTGAAGCTGGCCCGTTCGAAGCACTATATGGACGAAAGTGTAGAACTCCAATTTGTTGGGCGGAAATAGGAGAAAGTCAATTATCAGGTCCTGAAATTGTGCAAGAGACCACCGACAAAATTACTCAAATCAAGGAAAGACTGAAAACGGCTCGAGATCAGCAGAAAAGTTATGCCGATAATCGACGCAAGCCACTAGAGTTTCAAGTTGGAGACAAGGTACTCTTGAAAGTTTCTCCTTGGAAAGGAGTAGTTCGGTTTGGTAAGAAAGGAAAGCTAAGTCCAAGGTACGTAGGACCATTCCCAGTAATCCAGCAAATAGGACCAGTTGCTTATCACTTACAACTACCAGAGGAGCTAGTTGGAGTACATGACGTATTTCATGTATCCAACCTTAAGAAGTGTTTATTTGACGAATCCTTGGTAGTACCTCTCCAAGATATAGAGGTAAATGAGAAGTTAAAATTTATTGAGAAGCCACTGCAAATAGAAGACAGAAAGATTAAGTTTCTCAAACACAAAAGACTGGTACTGGTCAAAGTCAAATGGGATTCAAAAAGAGGACCCGAATACACCTGGGAGTTGGAATCAGAGATGAAACGAAAGTATCCTCACTTATTTCAATAAATCTCAAGGACGAGATTTTTAAATAAGGTGGGGAGGATGTAAGGACCTTCAAAAATATCCCAAAACGACCCATAAGTGAAAACACGGACCCCTGAAACCCTAACGTGCATGAAAAACTAAGAAATTAAGGTTTTTGGGTTTCACGCGGGCCGCGTAAGAGTAAGCATAAGCTTACACCGGCCGCGTCAAAGCAGGATTGACCGGATAAGCGTTCAGGGCCACGTGGCAGACCTAGGTGTGACACGGATGCCCTAATCTACGCATAGATGGCCCTCGCAGGCCGCGTAAGATCAAGAGGAGGCTTACGCGGGCCGCGTAAACCTCAAATTTCAGCTATAAATTGCTTGGATCAGGAGCAGTTCAGTGGTGTCGAAATCTTTTCACAAAAACGAAGTTACACTTCTCGAAATCATAATTTCCATTAGAGAGGCGCTGCTACGATACAGGGTATTAACTCGATCGCTGCTACGATTCAATGTCCGATCGATTGAAACTATCCAATGGATGTTTAAGTGCTGCCCACATTAGGGCTATACTTTGTCATTCGTCGTGAACTCGATGGATGTTTAAGTATTACACTTTGTCATTCGTTGTGAGGGTTTTAATCTCGTGAGTTATCGTAAATGCTGTATTAGTTACTGACCTAGTTCGTGTGCATTGTTATTTAAATTAGGTTACAAGGCTAATCAGTAGGCTAAACTCTGCCCGTTAAATCTGCAATGTGAGTCATTCTCTTTTTATCAATAATGTTTTACAATACTCCAAGTTATTTTCAAAGGTTATAATTACAGGGATTAAGTCAAGGTTATCTTGATCACTGGCTAGTGGGGTATTGTGCATATTACTAAATTTCTCACGGTTAGGCTAATAAATCCTAACAGTGATAATCATCACTACTTGGGTGAAAGGACCCAATAGTGGTATGACCATCGTCACCAGGAGGTGACACGACGCCAGGTAAAAATAAGATAGAAGCCATTGTAATCGCTCTTATGCTGTAATTTATAACTATGTGTCGTTTTATTAAATTTGAGTGACTCGCCAGTATTTCCCCGCTGATAAAATATTTTCAAAACATGTTTCAGGTAACTACTGTGAACCAAGGAAAAGTGCTACGGAGCACTAACAAGCTTGAAGTAGTGGCTCAGTTAAATAAATAAACATGTTTTGTAAATCAGGGAATTTCCTTGTGAAATTCCTCTATTGTAAATTACGGGGTTTATCCCGAATTATGAAATAAAATAATCGGGCATTTCAAGTTTTAAAAGATCCTGTAAAATCTACCCCTGTCAACTCAATTAATAAATACCACGGGTTTCTGTCCCACGGCTCCTGGACTGGGTAAAACCGGGTCGGGGGCCGTGACACATTCGCTTGGATCACCATTCGAACACTCTACCATCTGACATTCTGTTTACGCTTTGTTCAACACTCTGCTCAACGACTTATGCTTCTGTACACATGCTAACTCCACGCGCTCTCTTCAATCCAATACAGACTGTGTTTACTAGCTAAACACGCAATGTGAGTATACTCGAACCCCTTTTCATTTAACGCACTTTTTGGTGTTACATACGTTCTATATCAAAACACAACACACAACGCAACACTTTATAAACGCTAACCGCCCCCGCATGCTATACGTGATCTATAAATGTTTGTACTATGCTTATACATTGTTACACTATACCGCCTCTAGCAACGATAGTAATATAGTTTGGACTCAGCACTTGTCGTGGACATGGGTTGCTAGGGATCACTTTACTTTACTTCACGTGTTCGCTGAACATGTGTCGCACATACTCTATAACGCAGTCTCGTGGTTAAGTTTTAATCATTGTTTGGTAGTTACTTGCTTCGCCCGTTACGTGATACATGTTGGTTATGCGTAAAATGCTTTCACTACTATATGCTATGCAAACTTGTGTACTCACCTTTACATTTTATGTATTGACTTTTGATATGTGTAAAATGCAACATATAAATTACATCAAATGAGGCATAAAACTAACCCTTTTTTAGTACTAATGTTGGAAAAAGTATGCTTTTGTCTTCCTTTTGTATTTTTAGGATTAAATGAGCGTAAATGAACAAAAGGAGCAAATATGCAGCAAAATCTAACATAATTACAAGAAAAGGAACAAACGTGGCATGCCCGACCCCTCGACAGCATCTTCCCAAGCAAAGACAAGCAAACAGAAGGCTGAACACGCCCCGTGCCCAGCGGATACGAGGGCGTGCTCAGGTGTCTGCAGAAAAGACAAAGTTGTAGAAGCTTCTATTTCCCGACACGGGGGCGTGCCCAGCCAACACGGCCGTGGTCAATGCTAAGATTCACATAATCTAAGCAAATCTTGATAGTACAGATACGCTTCTGCACACGGGGCCGTGCCCAGCGGACACGGGGTCGTGTGGAGCTAATGCAGACAAATTGCAATAAATGAAGAAAGAGAAAGTGGATGGACACGGAGCCGTGTCCGGGCTTCTGTGCAGGCTATAAATAGAGGTGCTTGGTTCACTTCAAAGGCATCCCTTGGTAAACCACCTCTCTCACACTTCACCCACACTCCACCACCATCACAACCCATATCCACCACCATCTTCCATCATCCATCATAGAGTGTGTGTAGTAGTCTCGGGATCCAATATTGATAGTAAGAGTTCTTGACTATCAAAGGCCATGTTTGCCTAAGTCTCTTACATCACTTGGTGAAGACAAGCATTTAGTGTAATACTTTTGTTTTTTAATCTTTTCGCACTTTTTATTTGGTTTTGTATTAATGACCTTAATAACTAGTTTCTTATGTTGAAGGTGAAACTTCCTTATCATTTGTCCATGGTGTCTTGGCGTTATTTTACTGTCTATATATAATAAAAGATTTACACCATTCATATCTCCACGATCTATATGGAGATATGTTGGCTACCTGGTCGGGGGTTAAGGGAATGGTTTCGTAAGGTTCTTGCCATGTTCAGTGTATAGATCCTGCAAGGACCTGGGTCAAGCTTACTAGGACCTCCTTCAATACCCCCTGGTATTGGATGGCGGGGGTGCGAATGGCTTGATCCCCTCATATGTAAACTACAATTAATACATTAACCCGACTACTTGGGATTGTATCCCTGCTGACTCAAATCACTTAGCCGAGGGTAACGTCACCATTAAAAGAGGGGCCTACCACATTACGCATTAATAACTTAATTAATTATCTTCCAATATTCCAACCCTTTAGGATTGTATCCTTGCTGACTCAAACTACTGGGTTGAGGGTGATGTCACCTTCAAAAGAGGGGCCTACTACTATTAGTAAGATAATCTCTTAAAAAGTGCGAAAGTGCGGAAATCATCAAAGGTTACACTAAAGGCGAGTCAGATCCAAGTAATTCATCTTGTCTATCTGTTTTTATTTTATTTTATTTTTCATCATTTTTAGTTTTTATTTTCATATTCAAACCTTTTTCTAAATTTTTGATTTGATTAGACGTTGAGGATAAATCGGTACTAAAAGCTCTTGTGTCCTTGGACGACTTCGGTATCTTACCAACGCTATACTACGCTCACGATGGGTGCACTTGCCCATATGTGTGTTTAGTGTTAATAAAATATCGTGTTTTATAAATTTAAAAACTTGACTAAAGTGTTAAAAAAGGCTTAAAATATACATAAAAACATATCACACCTAACGCACATCAAGTTTTTGGCGCCGCTGCCGGGGACACAAGGATTTTAAGAAAGTTAGGAATCAACGGCCTAAACGTTTTTCTTAATTTTCTGTTTTTTAGGATTTTTATTTAATTTTTAGTTTCTGCACAGCTCAGCACGGGGCCGTGCCTAGTCGGACACGGGCCTTGCCCAGCATCGTTACTGGCAGTTTTTATTTTCTGAGTTACGGAGAGTTGAGCATGGGCCGTGTCGGTGCATCACGGGGCCGTGTTGAACTCTCTAGTAACTGGGATCCAGAAAACAATCACTGCAACTCCGACCACGGGCAGTGTTCATCTGAGCACGGGGCCGTGGTGAAACTTCTGACCGACATTCTTTTTGTTTTTATTGCAGGGCTTGGAACCCAGGCGCCGCACCTGAACTTTCTACGCAGTGTATGAGCTCCAGTTCCAGTAAAGACATAAAAGAACCTCTAGACGAACCCGAACGCTTTCTAAGAAAAAGACTTAAAGCTAAAAACCAAGAGAAAGTTTCGGGGGACCCACTTCCAATGGCGGATCAATGTACCCTCATTGATTAACTACGACCCACTGTAGGTAATATTGGCGCCGCTATCAATGCGCCGAATGTCGATGCCAACAACTTCGAACTTCGGCCGCATTTGATCCAAATGCTCCAAAACTCCGCAACTTTCCATGGGCTCGCGGACGAAGATCCTCATTTACATATTACCAACTTTTTGGAAATATGTGATACTTTTCGGATCAACGGAGCATCAAATGACGCCATCCGCCTCTGAATGTTTCCATTTTCACTAAAAGACCGAGCTAAGGCTTGGCTTAACACCCTCCCAGTTGGTTCGGTAAACACCTGGGATGAACTAGCCCAAAAGTTTTTATATAAGTATTTCCCTCCTGCTAAAACTGCTAAATTAATGACTAAAATTAATACGTACTCACAAGAGGATGGGGAATCCTTATATGAAACTTAGGAAATGTTCAAGGAGCTACTAAGAAAATATCCTCATCATGGTCTTGCGGTATGGCAACAAGTATCCACTTTCTATAATGGGTTGTTGCCACACACAAGACAAACACTTGACTCTAGCTCCGGAGGACTTTTAGGTAATCGTCGCCAAAATGAAATTTATAATCAAATTGAGGAAATTGCTCAAACCAATTTTCAGTGGCACACTCCCCGAGGCACAAAATCTATTGCCCCGGGCGCCCACAAGGTTGACGAAAGCACCTCTTTGCAAGCCCAAATCGAGGCCCTTTCTTCAAAAATCAAAAGGTTAAAAATGGCAAAAACGGCCTCGGTTATGGCTTGTGAAGGGTGTGGTGGACCACATGAAAATTGGAGTTGTATGAAAGCAATGGATAATCAAACAAAAATGGTAAACTACATTGATAATAGACCTAGGCCGTCAGGTCCGCCAACAGGTACCTACAACCATGGATGGCGTAACCACCCTAACCTTGGTTGGAGAGAACCCGGCAATAGTAGTAACCAACAAAATCAAAACCAACGAACAAACTTTCAACAACCAAGAAACGAGTCACGAAATTTCTCTCAACAACAACAAGGGGGACGAGAGAGGCTTGAAGATACTATCTCTCGCCTCATCTCCGACACCGAAAAGAAAAACTCAGATCGATTTCAACTAGTGGAATCAAACTTTAGAAATCAACAAGCTAGTATTCAAAACATTGAAAAACAACTAAATCAACTAGCTCAAAATTTATCCGAGAGACCACAAGGCGCATTACCCAGCAATACCGAAACCAACCCAAAGGCGCAAGTACATCTCATCACGTTGAGAAACCGTACCATAGGTCCCGAGGAGGCTCCACTACCTCCAACTGAAAAGAGCCAGTCTAGCCAAACCGCAACTTCGCCGACGCCCCAACAAGAGACGGCTCCTCCACCAAATCAAGAGCCTACCAAGAATTCCCCGGTACCGTACCCCGGTCGGTTACTTCGCCAAGAGACCGATGAGCAATTCACAAAATTCGTAAATTTACTAAAACAATTGCATGTTAATATTCCATTTGTCGAAGTCCTAACTCAAATGCCTAAATATTCAAAATTTATGAGGGACTTCCTCACTCACAAAAGGAAAATCGAATCATTGCAATTAGTTAATTTAAGCGAAGAATGCTCCACCTTACTACTCAACAAACTCCCACAAAAGAAGATCGATCCTAGAAGCTTCACCATCCCTTGTTCGATTGGGGAATCACCCATACGCAATGCACCAGCCGATCTCGGGGCTAGTATCAACCTCATGCCCGCATCAATGTTCGACTGACTCGGACTAGGGAAAACAAGTCCTACAAAAATGAGCATACTACTCGCCGATAGGT
>JARYGA010038748.1:0-37939 GCA_030545235.1 Helianthus tuberosus
ATTTAGTTAAACCCATGTTTTTTGTACAAGCCTCATTTAAACAATTAGGACACTTCAAAGAAAACCAACCAACCTCCTTGGATATTTCCTTTACGGTACCCAGTATGATAACAGATCGTGGCTGTAAAAAATATAAATATATCCACTTACATCTAATGTAAATACGTATTGAAATACCAAACTTGAAATGGTCTATGATTACCTCACTAATTTCCCACACATCATCGATGTTACTAAAAACAACATTCTTTAGAAAATCATCCATAACCACCTGCAACCCGATAGAATTAGAAAGCAGTAATGCATCAACTTTGCTGTCAGTAACTCAGAATCTAATACAAAAACAATGCAGACAATTATCACATAATGCAATGCACTTGTTTTCAAAACAGAAAGAATATGAACTAAACAAACCTTACGAATAAAACTGGACATAATCGAGTATGATATGTTTATTAAATAATCAAGTAATACGATATTTATACACCATAAAAAGTAGTTGAAGACACCAGATTTGTAGGAACATGGGCGACAGCACATAAGTAGTAAACCGCTAATACATATCATGTTGTAAAACAAATAATACATAAAGTATAACATGTAAAATAAAAAAACAATAATATAGAAAAAACACAATCATAATACTACCATATAAAATAAAAAAAACACAATACTATATAAACACACAATCATAAACACTCCGGATGCTTAGCTTATAATCCAATAAAGGAATTTATTAATTTCTCTGCCACAAAATATTTATTACACATCAAACACAGCATTTAATGTTATACAATAAGATAAAATAAGACACACAACTACAAAAGAATAGTTAAACCTGAATACAAAAGTTCTAATACATACATTGTCATATAATAAGAAATTCCGTTTTGCACCCTGTGGTTTGGTCACTTTAACAGTTTTGCCCCAAACCTTTAAAAATAGCCATTTTCCTCCAATAGTTTGCTATGGTTTTTCCATTTTGCTCCCCGCCTCTAACTCCATCCAAATTGTCTGTATTTCCATTTTGCTCCCCGCAGGGAGCAAAATGCATAAACCATAGCAAACTATTGGAGGAAAATGGCTATTTTTAAAGGTTTGGGGCAAAATCATTAAAGTGACCAAACCACAGGGAGCAAAACGGAAGTTTACTCAAAAATCACTCTTCATAAAATAACACAATTTCTTAAAAAATTACACAATAATAACCATTCCAGATAACTACCTCTACATTAAATTTGAGTTAGGATCGGTTAAGAGAGGTTTATTAACAAATGAACACAGCAGTTTACCTTACCATCTTTGTAGGACAACATGCAAGAAAGACTACAACAACTTATTAACCTAAAATCCTGCATTATAAACCGCTAGTACATACCATATATTAAAATTACACATATTAAAGATTTCATTTAATATAATAACACAATATTATACAAAAGAAGGATAGAACCAAATGATAAACATACCATCTATTTTTACAACTACCTTTTAGCACACATTCATGAGTTGTACTAAATGATATACATACATGACACATATAAAAAAAAAAGCAATTAATGATATCAGGTTTGTAGCACTTCTTCACCTAAATATATAGTAAAACAAATTAAACTGAAAATATTAAAAGTTCGAAATAATATATGATTAAATAACACCAATCAGAAATAAATATCCATGCAGACAACTGTTAATACACTTATACATACAGAACTACTTGAAACAATAAACAAAATTCGAAAAAACGACCACCATTCCCTATAATATAGCATAATAATTTCTAATCAATCGGCGAAACAATGGTCTCGATAAATAATGCTTGTTCCACACCAATGTAGGAATCAAGATGTTGAAGGTAATTAAAAACTTCATTGCTCAGCTTAGCTTCAACAGGACGAATCCAAACGTTTCTAAGCAACCACTTGTTGTTTTGAAATATAGTAGACCAACGCAAACTTTGTTCATAACTAATAATATGAATATTATTGATAGAAAACATCTTGATGAAGGCTTCATCTTCAACTTTGTACAAACCAACAGATAACTCGGGAGACCCTTCAACAACAATAAAATGGAGCTTCTTTGCAATGCTCAGAATTTTTCCTGGCCAAGGAGTAACTTCCAAACTTTCAGGAAAACGAATGCTTCTAAAAGTTTCGGAAATAACATTGAAAGCAACTATATACCTCTCGAAAGGGCCAGGATACCAACTTCTTGAACACACGAAATATATGGATTTGCCAGAATAAATTCCGGAAGACATTGAATAACCCCGACCACTGAAATTAACTCCCCTCAAGAAATCTATTTCCCTCCACGTCTCACAACGTCGTGAATAAACACGAGCAGTAACGACATTATTCAACAAATAATATTTGATGTGAAGCGCTTTAAGATCATTGGTTTCATCAAAATACATTCCACCTGTATCACATTTTTGAACATACCGCTGAGAAAAGTCTGAGACGGACAACAACTTATGGCACCTGGTTGTTGGATTCCGAAGGATCAGCTCACAGCATCTCGCATTAAAAGACACTAACAACAGCCCATTAAGCGACGCTAGAATACGTAAGAATATAGGGTCAACATTGCCAGGAAAACTGATCTGTTTGCTTGTAAACACATCCAAATTCCCACCTATTACGTTGTCAACAACAATTGACATACCTCGCAAGGAGAGATATTTCTTATGTAAATTTCCAATTCGACAAGAATGCCTCATCTCAAAAAATGAGTTGACAGTTCCTTACGGAAATCTTTGCAAACACATTTCAAACAACCAATAGCTTTGGCAGGGAGCCTTGTGAATATTTCATCAAAGATCAATGCAAACCCAAGCTTTTCCATTTTATAATCTATGGGGCTACAATATAAAATATAATAAATGAAATACAATTGAGACAATTTGATATGTAAATGTTTATATATAAACACAATGTATACAACCGCTTTTCATACACAACCGGATGATAAAATAAGACTAACCAACCACGTAACTTATATAAAAAAAACTGTTAATGAAAGCAGTTTAACATTGTATTAGCACAATCTTAAACAACTGCTGATTTTAGCAAATATTGACCTTTCTACAAACATTTTGAAATCAACACAGCAGTTTACCTTACCATCTTTGTAGGAGAACATGCAAGAAAGACTACAACAACTTATTAACCTAAAATCTTTTATAAACACAGCATTTAATGATATACAATAAGATAAGATAAGACACACAACTACAAACGAATAGTTAAACCTGAATACAAAAGTTCTAACACATACATTGTCATATAATAAGAGAAAATATCACTCTTCATAAAACAACACAATTTCTTAAAAAATTACACAATAATAACCATTCCAGTTAACTACCTCTACATCAAAATTGAGTTAGAATCGATGAACACAGCAGTTTACCTTTCCATCTTTGTAGGAGAACATGCAAGAAAGACAACAACAACTTACTAACCTAAAATCCTGGATTATAAACCGCTAGAACATACCATATATTAAACTTACACATATTAAAGATTTCATTTAATATAATAACACAATCTTATACAAAAGAAAGATAGTACCAAATGATAAACATACCATATATTTCTACAACTGCCTTTTAGCATCCATGAATGAGTTGTACTAAATGATAAACATACATGATACATATACAAAAAAAAAGTAATTGATGTTATCAGAATCTACATAAAAGCCAAAAAATACACGATGTATACTACCAAAATACAATTTCGTTGGTAAAACACAAACCATTGGAAAAAACAAAATTCATGATATCAGGTTTGTAGGACTTCTTTACCTACATATATAGTAAAACAAATTAAAATGAAAATATTAAAAGTTCGAAATAATATATGATTAAATAACACCAATCAGAATTAAATATCCATGCAGACAATTGTTAATACACTTATACATACGTAACTACTTGCAACAATAAACAAAATTCGAAAAAACAACCACCATTCCCTATAATATAGCATAATAATTTCTAATCGATCAGCGAAACAGTGGTCTCGATAAATAATGCTCGTTTCGCACCAATGTAGGAATCAACATGTTGGACGTAATTAAAAACTTCATTTCTCAGGTTAGCTTCAACAGCACCACTCCAAATGTTTTTTATCAACCACTTGTTGTTTTGAAATATATTGGACCAATGGAAACTTTCAACATAACCAATAATTTGAAGATTATTGATAGAAAAAATTTTGATGAAGGCTTCATCTTCAACTTTGAACAAACCAACAGATAACTCGGGAGACCTTTCAACAACAATAAAATGGAGCTTCTTTGCAATGCTCAGAAATTCTCCTCGCCAAGGGCTAACTTCCAAACTTTCAGGAAAACGAAGGCTTCTAAAAGTTTCAAAAATAACATCGAAAGCAACTATATACCTCTCCAAAGCGGGATACCAATTTTTTGAACACACGAAATATATGGTTTTGCCAGAATAAATTCCGGAAGACCATGAATAACCCCGACCACCGAAATTAGCTCCCCTCAAGAAATCTATTTCTCTCCACGTCTCACGACGTCGTGAATAAACACGAGCAGTAACGACATTCAAAAAAAAATTTATGTGAAGCACTTTAAGATCATTGGTTTCATCAAAATACATTCCACCTGCATCACAGTTTCGAACATACCACTGACAAAAGTCTGACACGGACAACAACTTATGGCACCTGGTTGTTGGATTCCAAAGGATCAGCTCACAGCAACTCGGTTCAGAGGACACTAACAACAACCCATTAAGCGACGCTAGAATACGTAAGAATCTAGGGTCAACATTGCCAGGAAAAGTGATCTGTTTGTTTGTAACCACATCCAAATTCCCACCTATTACATCGTCAACAACAATTGACATATTTGACAAGGAGAGATATTTCTTATGTGAATTTCCAATTCGACAAGAATGCATCATCTCAAAAAAATGAGTTGACATTTCCTTACGGAAATCTTTGCAAACACATTTCAAACAACCAATAGCTTTGGCAGGGAGCCTTGTGAATATTTCATCGACGATCATTGCAAACCCAAGCTTTTCCATTTTATGATCTATAGGGCTACAATATAAAATATAATAAGTGAAATACAACTGAGACAATTTGATATGTAAATGTTTATAAATAAACACAATGAATACAACCGCTTTTCATACACAACCGTGTGATAAAATAAAACTAACCAACCACGTAACTTATATAAAAAAAACTATTAATGAAAGCAGTTTAACATTGAATTACCACAATCTTAAACAACTGCTGATGTTAGCAAATATTGACCTTTCTACAAACATTTTGAAATAAACACAGCAGTTTACCTTACCATCTTTGTAGGAGAACGTGCAAGAAAGACTACAACTTATTAACCTAAAATCCAGTATTATAAACCGCTAGTACAAACCATATATTAAAATTACACATATTAAATATTTCATTTAAAATAATAACACGATATTATACAAAAGAAGGATAGTACCAAGTCCAATATACCTTCTGAATAAACGTATATAACTGAATTTAACACACGTACAACCAATATAAGTAACAACTATTAACTACCCACGTTACATATATATAAAACAACAGTTGATATTAGCAGTTTTTTACAACTGCCTTTTAGCATGAGTTGTACTAAATGATAAACATACAGGATACATATACAAAAAAAAAAGCAATTGATGTAATCAGAATCTACACAAAAGCCAAAAAATACACGATGTATACTATAAAATACAATTTTGTTGGTAAAACACAAACCATTGGAAAAAACACAATTCATGTTATCAGGTTTGTAGGACTTCACCTACATATATAGTAAAACAAATTAAACTGAAAACATTAAAAGTTCGAAATAATAAATGATTAAATAACACCAAGCGGAATTAAATATCCATGCAGACAATTGTTAATACACTTATACATACGGAACTACTTAAAACAATAAACAAAATTAGAAAAAACGACCACCATTCCCTATAATATAGCATAATAATTTCTAATCGATCGGCGAAACAGTGGTCTCAATAAATAATGCTCGTTTCGAACCGTTATAGCAATCAACATGATGGAGGTATTTAATAACTTCATTGCTCACGTCAGCTTCAACAACACCACCCCAAACGTTTCTAAGCAACCACTTGTTGTTTTGAAATATATTGGACCATTGGAGACTTTCTTCATAATCAATTATATGAAGATTATTGATAGAAAACACCTTGATAAAGGCCTCATCTTCAACTTTGTACAAATCAGCAGATAACTCGGGAGACCTTTCAACAACAATAAAATGAAGCTTCTTTGCAATGCTCAGAAATTGTCCTCGCCAAGGAGAAACTTCCAAACTTTCAGGAAAACGAAAGCTTCTAAAAGTTTCGGAAATAACATCGAAAGCAACTATATACCTCTCCAAAGGTGGATACCAATTATTTGAACACACGAAATATATGGTTTTGCCATAATAAATTCTGCAAGACCATGAATAACCCCGACCACCGAAATTAGCTCCCCTCAAGAAATGTATTTTTCTCCACGTCTCACGACATCGTGAATAAACACGAGCAATAACATCATCAAAAAATTTTTTTTGATGTGAAGCACTTTAAGATCATTGGTTTCATCAAAATACATTCCACCTGTATCACAGTTTCGACCATACCACTGACGAAAGTAGTCGTCGGACAACCACTTATGGCACCTGGTTGTTGGATTCCAAAGGATCAGCTCACAATAACTCGGTTCATAGCACACTAACAACAACCCATTAAGCGACGCTAGAATACGTAAGAATCTAGGTTGAACATTGTCAGGAAAAGTGATGTGTTTGATTGTAACCACATCCAAATTCTCACCTATTACGTCGTCAACAACAATTGACATATCTTGCAGAGAGATATACTTCTTATGTAATGAATTTCCAACTCGACAAGAATGCATCATCTCAAACAAATGAGTTGACAGTTCCTGACGAAAATCTTTGCAAACACATTTCAAACAACCAATAGCTTTGGCAGGGAGCCTTGTGAATATTTCATCAACGATCATTGCAAACCCAAGCTTTTCCATTTTATGATCTTTAGGGCTACAATATAAAATATAATAAATGAAATACAATTCAGACAATTTGATATGCAAATGATTATATATAAACACAATGTATACAACCGCTTTTCATACACGACCATGTGATAAAATAAAAATAACCAACCACTAACTTATATATAAAAAAAACTGATAATGAAGGCAGTTTAACATTGTATTAACACAATCTTAAACAACTGGTGATGTTAGCAAGTATACTATAATATACAATTTCGTTGGTAAAACAAAAACAATTGTAAAATACACAATTCATGTTATCAGCTTTGTAGGCCAACTTCACCTATATCTATAGTAAAATAAATTAAACTGAAGATATTAAATAATATACGAATAAATAACCACAAAGTAATGTATTCAAAAATCTACACAAAAAACTATTTGAACTTCAACTATTAAGAACATCAATAACAGTGTCTACATTTAAGATAATAATGACTTTTTATTCGATTGCAAGTAGTAACTACAACTGTTCTTATATTCTCATACATCGAATTGTCATACATACTAACTTAAAATCTTACATCTAATTCACACAATTTAAAACTTTTAAGAAACTATTTTTAAATTGATTAACACAGCAATTACTAACACCATTAAATAAAGATAGATGAGATCTATCAAAATTAGATGTTTATGGTATAGATAGTGTTTTTTTTTTCATGTTTGCAACTCTATATTCAGGCACAATTCAACATCAACATAAACTAAATCAATTACAATTCTCTATATGGTCGCTCGAAGGAAAGGCAGCATATGAAGTACTAAACAGAAAAGTCGGCATCATCAGTGATAACAATTACAATCAAACCTGGAGCAGCATCGGATAGCTTGATGAAGACCTCCACTCTCCCCCATCAGATTTCATGAACAACTCAGAAGAATTTATCACACAACTGTTGAAACAGGATCAGAAAATCTACAACATCCTAGCCGATCTGCAAAACAAAAGAAAGAATGAAATCGCGTGGAAGAAGACGAGAGTCGTCGAAATCTTAGGACTTGTTAATAGAACATCAAAAATAGTTACTATTATAATATTCTCTAAATATATTATGAAATTTCATTTTTGTAAATTATCAACCAAAACAGAATATGTGAATTTTAATCTTTTATATGAAAAGATAAACGAATAATAAAAAATATATATAAAAAAAAAAACGGCGGCAGCAACAATATATCAGATTTTATGAAATCTTCTCATCAAAGCCATATTCTCTCTCATAATTAAAGGTGTATCAAAAAGTCAAAATATCCATCATACCTGAACTTCTTTATGACTACCCTTCCAACAAAGATCCATTCGGTTAGTGGATTTGTGATAAGGGTTTCAAAATTTCTCTCATTTGCATTGCTCATTTCTCCAACATACGATTTCTAAGTCAACAAAAATCAGGTAAAGTAATTCCTTTTTTTCAATATTGATGTTCATTTGCCATTTGTTGGTTGGAATAAGTTAATGAAAATGGCAATCTGTATACAGAAACGTAGATGTAACTTGTTTGGTTGACATATTTACCTTGATTCAGTTACATAACATACATATGTTCTTATTGTATTGACTACATACATGTCTTCGGGTATGAAAAAAAAAACAGATTTAGGAAATCAACTGAACACAGGGAAATGCTAAAAGACATTAAATATAAGATGCACACCAGGTGTTCGAACAAATGACTGTATGAAAAATTTTGTACTTAACAAAATCATCATTTTGTTAAAGTAAAACTTTCAACAATAGTGAGGTGTTTTATATGATTAGGTTGAATAAATAAATAAATTATGTATGTTTGTCATTCCTTTAAAGTACAACAAAAAGAAAAAAATAAATAAATTTCGCGTTACTAAAATGGGTCAACGTTTTAAATGTTTCTTAGAATGGCTGGAGCTGAAAACGATGTTATCGTCATATCGGATTCTGAAGACTATTCGGCTGAATCAGAGGAGTTTGATGATGATGAGACTGATCCGCTCATATTTTTTGTGCCATACACCAAACGGTTTGTAAGTACCAATAAAATTATATCTTAATAGGCGTCTAATATATTTACATAATTTGGTTAACTTTTGTATTTTTTTAATACTTCAACATCATTAATGGAAATTATTATTATGCTTTGTAACTTATAGCGCATACCAATTGCAGTAGCACAGATGACTGGAATTGACAAAACCTTGAAAGTTAAGATCGTCAACAGACAACATGTAGAGACAAAACATGATGTTAGGACGGAGCCAAATAAAAACACTATCAAATACATTGTCAAAGGCTGGGCGAAATGGCTTAAAGATAACAACATAAAAAAAGGTGATCATTGCACGTTCCAGTACTTTCCAGATATTCGTGCTTTGTTCCTTACCGATGTTTTTCGCTAGTGGTGATGTTTGAAACTTTGAAACAGGGTTGAACCATAACATATGGTAGTTTTGGCAAATGAAGAAACTTAGCGTAGCTTCTGTAGTGTTAAAATAGTTGTTTGTAAGTAGGTTAACATGTTTGTTAGTTCCAAACTTTACATAGTTTGGACGGCTACTATGTAACCGTGTTTATAAATATATACGTTTTCTAGTTCTAATTTATATGTTATATATTGAACATATTTTTTTATCAATTGTATCACCATCAGAACTCAACACAAGCGAAATTGGACTACCATTCTTCTTATCATCAGGCATACAGCCCTAAACCAAAATTGAAAAAGTTTATTAACAAAAGACAACAAAATGGAAAAGACAACTATAATACTTCAGTTAAAAGTTCATAGTACGTGACTAATCCCAGACATTTGTTTAACCAGATCAACAACTGATTCATCGTCAGTTTTTCTTTGAATCTCGTATTCTTCATCACAATATGTCAAGTTAGTCTCACTGACTTCAATCTTGAATGCAAACAGTTTATCCACCAAAGTTTTTAATTCATTTGGAAATCGCACAAGACCATCATCCTGTAAACATAAAAGATAGGATATATATACAATTTCGTAAGTAAAACACAAATCACTGTAAAAAACACAATTCTTATTATCAGGTCTGTAGGACAACTTCACCTACATCTATAATAAAAGTAATAAAAATCAACTGTTGATGTTAACAGTTTTCACTCTTCTACAACTACTTTTTAGCACACATTCATGAGTTGTAATAAATGATAAACATGCAGGTTACATATACAGAAAAAAAAAACAATTGATGTTATCAAGATCTCCCAAGGATATTACACAAAAGCAAAAAAAAAACACAATATAAACTATAATATACAATTTCGTTGATAAAACACAAACCATTGTAAAAAACACAATTCATGTTATCAGGTTTGTAGGATAACTTAACTTACATCTATTACCACTGATTACAAATTACTAATTATAAGAAAAATACAAAATATAAGAAAACTACTGCTTCAACTTTCCACTATTGTAGTCTAAGCACTGATGATGAGCATCAGAGCTTTCTTCAAAGGTGATCAGTGGTTGAAGGTTGTTCAGACTCAAGACTTTCTACAATCATTCTTTTAACTCCTACTTTCACAAGATACTCTTCTGCTTCTTGATCTGCTGCTGTTACTTTATCCATCTGCTTTTGTCTCCTTCTTTGATGAAAGAAGGCAGCTGGTGAAGCAGTGGATCTTTTGAATTGTTGCTTTTGTGGCTTTTCTGGAACCACTTCATTAGAATAATCAGGCTTTTGGGGAATATCAGGATTTTTCTTCCTTAGTTCTTCCAGCCTTTGGTAATTTGCCCTGACCTTGTCTTCCTTCCATCTTGTTACTTGATTTTTTGACCCAAAATTAGCAGTAATAAGTTCCTCTTTCATTCTTTTCAGCTCTAGCACCTTGTCTGGAAGATTTTTCATGTATTTTGACCAGACAGGTGGAGTATGTTTAACCTTGTCCTTATTCATCTTTTCAATCCTTTCTAACTCCTCTTTGAGTTCACCCACTGTCCAATCTTTATATTGACCTTTGTCACCTTTGTACCTTTTGAAGACCATGATATGCTCAATATAATGTTTCTTCAAGGTTTCATCATCTCTTTCTGAAAGCTTTTGACACAATTTTTTTGCAAACTCCTCCAATTTTCTGACTTGTGTGAACAGGAATTTATCGTACCTTTGAATTTCTTTATCAGATTTTCCTTGTGACTCTCTTTTAGAGATATCATCTGCTTGTTGAACTTTGACTTTCAGGTATTCTTCAATATTATTAGGCCTTGAATATCCTTGGACAGATGGTAGGTTTCTTTTAGCAGGGTCATCTTCAAAATAAAAAGATATAATTTCTTCTCTGACTGCTATAAGTTCCAGAGGATATTGGACAGCTGCTGAAACAATGACAGTGTTTGTGTTAAAAGCCTGTGCAGAAGAAAATGGAACAGCGTTTGGAATTATAGCAAGTGATGATGGTTGTGAAGATGGTGGTGGTGGAGAATCATCATCTTTTAAAATCATCCTTCTCCTTTTTGGTTTACGAGAGGCTGATGGTGTTTTGGTTGGTTCAGTGGTGGTGGTGATTTGAGTGGTGGTTATTGTAGTGGAAGATGGTTGACAAACAGCTGTTGAAACAACTGGTGTTTCAACCACTGTTGACACTACAACTGATGATGTGTCATCAGCTGTCTTCTGATTTTTAGCAGGAGATGATGGTGGTGATGAAGTTGTTTTTGGTGGTGAGGTGGTTTTTGGTGGTGATGGTATTTTTGGTGGGGTAGTGGTTGAAGTGGGAGCAATGATTGTAGTTGAAGTGGTGATTTTTGGGTTAACAACTATTGAAACCACTGAAGTACCAACAGTTGTTGATACAGCAGTTGATACAACAGTTGTTGGTTTGGGAGAGGCTGGTGGTGTTTTGGTTGGTTCAGTGGTGGTGATGATTTGAGTGGTGGTTATTGTAGTGGAAGGTGGTTCACAAACAGCTGTTGAAACAACTGGTGTTTCAACCACTGTTGTCACTACAACTGATGATGTGTCATCAGCTGTCTTCTGATTTTTAGCAGGACGTGATGGTGGTGATGAAGGTGTTTTTGATGGTGAGGTGGTTTTTGGTGGTGATGGTATTTTTGGTGGGGCAGCGGTTGAAGTGGGAGCAATGATTCTAGTTGAAGTGGTGGTTGTTGGGGTAACAACTGTTGAAACCACTGAAGTACCAACAGTTGTTGATACAGCAGGTGAAACAACAACTGTTGATTTGGGAGATTGACTAACAGGGGTTGAAACAACAGGTGTTTCATCTACTGTTATCATTACAGCTAATGATGTGTCAGCAGATGTCTTCTGCTCTTGAGCAGATGGGTTTTGAGGTGGTGTTGATTTTGGTGTGATAGTTGGTTGAATGGTGATGATGGAAGTGATAGGTGACTGACTAACATCTGTTGTCTTCTGCTTTTTGGCAGGAGATGAAGGTGGTGTTGATGATGATTTAGGTGGTGGTGGTAAGGCAATGGTTGTGGGGTGTGATGAAGTGGTTGCAGGTGTTTGCCTAACAGCTGTTGAAACCACTGAAGTATCAGCAGGTGTGACAACAGCTGTTTGCATGGAAGATTGATGTTTGCAGCTTTTGGAAGGTGTTTCCCTCACTTTTCTAGTGGGATTCTTTCTTTTTGGCTCAGGATTTTTATCATCCTTTGGCTCAGAAATACCCTGCTCATTCAGCTCCATAAAAGCTCTTTTCTCCTCATTCCACCTGGATTTATCCTTAGCCTCTCTATCCCTTTTTACACTTGCTATTGCTTCAGCAAGTGCATTTGTGGTAACATCAATCTTTTTACTACCATCTGGCAAGGGAATGTCTTTAATCATGCTATGTTTTTGTGGTTCAACATAAATACCATCTTCAATTCCCTTCTTTTTCCACTGCTTGATTTTCTCCCCCTTTTTGGCATTATCTGGAGGGGGTTATCAATAAAGAGAACAGTAGGAGGAGCAGCGCCAGTGGTGTTTAGAATGTGGGCCTTTATAGCCTTGATATCAGCTTGAGTATCTTTAAACCTTGACTCCATGTGATTTCTGATTTGTTGGATGTGGAGTTCATGTTGTAAATCAGCATACTCTCTTTGCTTGTGGAGCAGTGGTTGAAACAGCTCCCAAAGAGCATCAGAGGATGGGGTAGTGGAAGCAGATGGAACATGTTATGCAGCAGTGGGTATGGACTTTTGTGAATTAAACAACTGTTGCAGCATTGTTTTGATGTCTGTAACAGCTGAGTCAATTCTGTCTACCCTCTCCGTCAATTCTTGATATTTCAAACCATCACCCAAGTTAATGGGATCATCTGATTTCCCACCTGCAGTGGTTGTATCAATGTTTGATTTAGGGAACGAATTCCAAAAGTCATCCATTAATGCCCCTTGTTCTTGGTAGGGTCTTCTTCCTTCAACACTTGATACCCTTTTGATGGTACCAGTGGTCATAACAAACTCACTGGTGGATATCAGAGGTGCTATGGAAGGAATTGCCTTCAAGGGAGTCTGATTGATGAAACAACTGGCCAAATGTAGATCTGTTGATCCAACATTTGTAGTTGCTGCTCCACTTGAACTACTGACTGGAATTTCAGGTAATTCCAGCAGTGTAGCCTCCTCATTTGTTGTTGGTGGGTTAACAGTGATAGAAACACCAGACTCAGTCACTTGTTGATGTATATTCTCGTTGACAGGTGATTGAGAAGAACAGCTTTGTGTCTGGGCAATATCAACTGCTTCCAACAAAGGTTTTATTAATGGTGGAATTTGTGAGGTAAGGATAGGGGTGGAAAGAGAATTTGCCCCGGGAAGTGAGCTTTGGATGATGGAATCAAGTGATCCCAGAGCATCATAATTTAGTGTCCCTGTGTTTACAACCTGATCTTTTTGTGAAGATGCAGGAGGAGTTTGAGGCAAGGATGAAGATCTTTCTTCCATCTGCTGTGAGGAAGTAGTAGCAGTGGTTGTTGATGACATTTGTTTTGTCACTGGCAGTGGCTCTGGGATCTCATCTTCCAGAGTTGCCTTTTTAGTGGGTTTGGGGGGATTTTTGGATGATTTCTTTTTGGGCTTTTTGGTAATGATAGGTGTGGGTTTCATAGCAGTGGTTGTGCTACTATGATCACCTAGAGCAGTGGGCTCAGCAGCATATACCTGAGGAGCAGTGGTAGCTGCTAAAGTCTGCTCAGGAACCTCTGCTTGTCTTTTGGAAGATTTCAACATTCTTGTGAATGTTTCTGCAGTTAAACTGTTTATTTGAAAAGGAACCCCCTGTGTAAGCACATGGGCATTATCTTTTGAAAACTTTTTCTCAAAATAATAACTCAAAAACCTTGGAAATAGTAAGAAAGCCTTTTTATCAACATTTTTGACCAAGTAATTAAAGATTTCCTGGGAGTAATTAAAATTTTCTCCTTGCAGGATAGCATAACCCAGATATTGAATCTTCAAGGGGATTTCATTGAAAGCTGTGGTTTTGTTGGATACACACATAAGGAGGGTATGAAATAAAAACCTTGTAGCAGATGGAAAACTGCCTTTTTGTAAAGTATCTTTTTGCATTTCTTCTTCATACCCTCTTTCAAGGAAATCCCTTTGGTACTCTGTTTTAGGAAAAGAACTTTTACCTTCCAAATCATTGAGTTCAAAAACTTCAGAAATCGATTGAGGTGTGATGGAGAACTTTACAGCCTTGATTGAAGAATTTATGGCTACAACCTTTTTGTTCACCTTTTCTAGGGTTGCATTTTTCCAAAACTCCCTTTGTGTAGCCAAGTAAACGGTTGCATCACAAGTTAACAAAGTTTTGTACTTTGTGGATGAAAGTGTGTTGATGATGGAATCAAAGATTCTGGTTTCACTGGGTTTTTCAAAGATACCCAAGTAATTGTGTGAAAATTTAAACGGAATCTCAATTTTGGGTGAATCCTTTTGTGTGGTTTTACTGGATTTTTTCACCATGATTGAATCGGGGATGAAGAAGATGAAATGAAGGCGAAGAGGATTGTGTGAAAGTTTTGAGAACAATTGTTTTAGAAGGGAATTTTGAAGTACAGTAAAAACCCTGTTTGGGGGTTTTGATTAGGGTTTTATAGTCAGGAAAAAAAAAATATATATATACATACTCATTAATAAAATAAACTACCATGTTGAACTAAAACAATGTTATCTTACAATTATAAAAGAATTATTACATACATCTCCAGTTTCATCAGATATCTTACTCAACTTTTGAAAATGATCATCCACAAAAATGTCATCAGCCACAACATGGAAAAAAAAACAACTGCTAATCACTGTTGTCATAGTATATTTTAAAATGATTTTTAAAAATAAACAACATGATAAAATATTTTACAAGAATTATTACGCACGTTTCCAACTTCATCACATGTCCTGCTCAACGTTTGAAAATGATCATCCACAAAAATGTTGTCAGCCACCACCTGGAAAAGAAAAAAAACAACTGTCAACCACTGTTGTCATAGTATATTACAAAAAAAAAACAAAAAAACCGTCACAAAAAACACAATAGCTGTAAATAACACAATGATCCTAAGTAACACACAATATCATAAATAATAACAGAAACTTCATCATAAACTTGCTTCTAAATGTACATTCTCATAAGAAAATTCATGCAAATGACCATCCACACACTCGTCAGCTACAACCTGAAAAAAAAAGCATGTCAATGATTTTTTTATTATAATAACACAAAGGATTACTACAAACACAAAACGATTGTAAAAAACACAATGCTATCTAAATCACAATACTTGACAAAACAAAATGATATTACATTTCCAACTATATTAGAAGACTTCATATCTGCTGGCTGCTTCATTTCCACAACGCTGTCCAACCCAGAAAACTGAAAAACTAAGCATCATTATTCAAATGAACAAACATGGTTAAATAAACACAATACCATATATTCAAATGAACAAACTTGGTACACTTTGTGGATGAAAGTTTGTCGATGATGGAATCAAAGATTCTGGTTTCACTGGGTTTTTCAAAGATACCCAAGTAATTGTGTGTAAATTTAAATGGAATCTCAATTTTGGGTGAATCCTTTTGTATGGTTTTACTGGATTTTTTCACCATGATTGAATCGGGGAATTTTGAATTACAGTAAAAAGCCTGTTTGGGATTTTTTATCAGGGTTTTATAGACAGGAAAGGTAAATGCTGACATGGCAGCGGTTACAAAGATCTGATAGTCGAAACATTGTCCACGTGACAACCTCTGATGGAAATGAAGGACAAGTATTTTATGAAAACCACTGATATAAGAAGACCAGTGGCTGTAATGGTGACAAATGAAAGCAGTGAGTGATTTTTACTATCAGTGGATAGCATATCAGTGGATAAAAACACTGATTTTGAATAACAGTGCTTATCAAAGAAAAGAGGAAACAGACTTTCAAGAAACAAAACAAAACATTCCATTAAAATAAAAATGAATTTGAATAACAGTGCTTATCAAAGAAAAGAGGAAACAGACTTTCAAGAAACAAAACAAAACATTCCATTAAAATAAAAAATACATAATAATTGAATACAAACCACTTCACTATAACAACTATCACTAAACTTAACAAAACTACTTATAAGGAAACTAAAAACCTACGCTTCAACTCCATTGACTCATTAACTTGTCTATATATCTCTAACATCTGTGCCATTAACTGAACATCTTTATTGCCACTCTCACCATTATTCAACAGTGCCAGGTCACGAACAGCAGTTGGAGGCAATAAACGCAACGTCTCAGTTACATCATCACGAGAGCCAACTCCAGTCTTCAAAGATTGAAAACATTTCCTCAGATCTTTAGAAAACTCTAACTCAGCTTCCAAATCTTCCAACACTGCTTTATAAAACAGTTCCTTCAAATCTTCTCCTTGATTACTTGATGAAGCCATTGAAAAAAGTTAACTTTTTAATTAGAAATATGTAAAACTTAAATAACTTGAGATACGATATACATGAAATGTCTGCATATATATATATATATATATAAAAGGCTTAAGGACACTAACGCGGAACCATTAATGGCATCAACGGTTACAAGATGTAAAAATTGGTCCGGCAAACGATACAATCATACAAAAAACTGAAGAGACACACGTTTACATACATCTACTACTATAAACACACAAACCGTTAATTAAACATGGGAAACTTAAACTGGTACACGGCTAACTATGCATCAATCAACGAAAATATTAATTACCATTAAATTATAACGAAAATATTACAAACAAAGAAAAACATGCATGTTTAAGAGAAAAGAAAATACACACATAAAAAAACTCCAACTCAACAGAGTATCATTACCAAAATATAATAACCATCATCATACATAAAAAAACAACATAACTAATCTTCGCCAAAACTGTCGATTTCAATCACCTCATCCCACTTCCAATTCTTCAGCGCCTTTACCCTTTGATTAATTCTTCTGAAATTACGAGGCTAGAGAATAATATATCAGTCATTCATTTAGAATATTAACTAAACACAACTAAAATAAAGATATGGAACCAACCTTGTTGATCTCATGCTTTATAGAATTGTCGGGACATCCAACCAAAGCACCAAACTCCAAGTCAAAGCCTTTAGATTTGTTCTGAAATTTACAAAACAAAATATAAGCAAACATAATAAGATTCAGCATAAACATCACCATCTATCACTAACAAAATAATTTACATACTTTAACATAAACGATTTACCTTTGCAGCTCCGATTGAAGACATAGTCAAGTCAGGAAGTACTCCAAACAATTCTTCAAACTGAAAAACAATATACTCATTAATAAAATAAACTACCATGTTGAACTAAAACAATGTTATCTTACTGTTATAAAAGAATTGTTACATACATCTCCAGTTTCATCAGATATCTTACTCAACTTTTGAAAATGATCATCCACAAAAATGTTGTCAGCCACAACCTGGAAAAAACAACAACTGTTAATCACTGTTGTCATAGTATATTACAAAGATAAACCAAAAAACACAGTATATGTAAAAAAACACAATGATTTTTAAAAATAAACAACATGATAAAATATTTTACAAGAATTATTACGCACGTTTCCAACTTCATCACATGTACTGCTCAACGTTTGAATATGATCATCCACAAAAATGTTGTCAGCCACCACCTGGAAAAGAAAAAAAAACAACTGTCAACCACTGTTGTCATAGTATATTACAAAAAAAAAAAACCATCACAAAAAACACAATAGCTGTAAATAACACAATGATTCTAAGTAACACACAATATCATAAATAATAACAGAAACTTCATCATAAACTTGCTTCTAAATGTACATTCTCATTAGAGCAATAAGAAAATTCATGCAAATGACCATCCACAAACTCGTCAGCTACAACCTGACAAAAAAAGCATGTCAATGATTTTTTACTATAATAACACAAAGGATTCCTACAAACACAAAACGATTGTAAAAAACACAATGCTATCTAAATCACAATACTTGACAAAACAAAATGATATTACATTTCCAACTATATTAGAAGACTTCATATCTGATGGCTGCTTCATTTCCACAACGCTGTCCAACCTAGCAAACTGAAAAACTAAGCATCATTATTCAAATGAACAAACGTGATTAAATAAACACAATACCATATAAATTAACAACTTACATTTTTCCCCGTAATTGAATCCTCATCATACACAGCATTATCCATCGATCATAACTGAAGCAAAACAAACAAACTAAATAAGAAACTATTATCGAAATATAACAAACATCATAAACACATAAAATATGTAACCACCTTACAGTGATATGATTTATTGAAAAGGATGTAATGCAACGCATGCACGGACATATATATACATCTTGTATGCTAACTACCACGTAGAAGTTATTCAAGATGAACCGACAAGGTTGAGGGAGCGTACCCACGAAGCGAGAAACATGCAGAAAACACAGCAAAATTTAACTGGCGTTGAAAAAACAAACTGCCAAATTTTTTGGGTTTGAACGGATGAGATTAAATCTTGAAGGTAACCACCTGAATTATTACGGTCAGGATCTACTTGAACGTGGTTTTGACTGACGGTTGTTTCGCGGCGAACAATTTATTAATAATAAATAACTATAACCAATCTAATTGTGGGATAGATAGGAATGTCAATTTTGACTTTTGTCATGTTAACAAGAATAAATAACTAAAAAAACATGCTAATTGCGATATGAGAATGTGAATATTGACTTTTGATTATGTGATAAATACTTAAAGCTTGCTAATGTTTTTTTTGAAAAACCTTGAGGAACCGGCCCCAAATCGGAGTCGAACCCGCGCCCCTCAAATACACACACACATGCATAACCGGCTGGACTATTCGTGGATTTTGGCTTTTTGCAACTTTTCCCCCAAATTTGCCTTGGCTTTTTATGAGTAAGTCAATAATGTTATAATTATATGTTATAATTAATGAATCTTGTTTTGTTTTCTCTAAACTATATTATAATCTATCTCTATCTACTGTAATAAAAGAAACTAAATTTTGGACACATGTCATTCATAGAAGGTATCCTCAAATTTATACTTATCTTATATTAACAAAATAAATAAATAATAAAATGATATTAAATTTTATGATACTTTAATAAAATATTATCCTCAAATCTAAAATGTTAATTTAATATATTTTTAAAACAAAGAGTGGGGATCCTACGGAAAGTGTGTTTTTCCTAGAAAGTCTAGGAAGCGATCTGGGTCATCCAATGGGTGTGTTTAATGGTTGAGATCATCTTGGTGGCATTTTGGTAATATGTGTTTCTTAAAAATAGGATTATTTAATTTATCAGGGGTAGATATGTCATTTAGCTTGTTTTAAATATGGAAATAATTGTCATTCCATAACCACCCCACATTTCATGCGATTTTTTTTCTCTCTCTCTCCCTTTCTCTGTTTCTCTCTCTTCCTTCTATCCTTCATGAAGAAACACATCAAGAAAACACATCGTATTAATCTGCTTGCTGTTAAAACACAGCATCAAGAAATCCTCCAGCATTACCAGCATGGATGGTAAAACACAGCGAATGAATCTGCTTGCTGTTAAAACACAACTGTATGAATCTGCTTGCTGTTAAAACACATCTGTATGAATCTGAATGCTTAAACACAACTGTATGAATCTGCTTGCTGTTAAAACACAACTGTATGAATCTGCTTGCTGTTAAAACACAACTGTATGAATCTGAATGCTAAAACACAACTGTATGAATCTGAATGCTAAAACACAACTGTATGAATATGCTTGCTGTTAAAACACAACTGTATGAATCTGAATGCTAAAACACAACTGTATGAATCTGCTTGCTGTTAAAACACAACTGTATGAATCTGCTTGCTGTTAAAACACAACTGTATGAATCTGCTTGCTGTTAAAACACAATTGTATGAATCTGAATGCTAAAACACAACTGTATGAATCTCCTTGCTGCTAAAGCACAACTGTATTAATTTGCTTGCTGTTAAAACACATCGTCAAGAAAACGGAGATGATACGAACAGTATTTGAATGGTGATGATGAACTCGGAGATGGTGGAGATGGAGAAGTGTTTGATGATGACGAAGACGAAGAAGGAGAAGGTTGAGAAATACAAAAAATCTTGGAGAAACAGTTTCCATAATTATAGGCATTGTTAGTTAATGAGAGATAAAATTCCAAAAAGTAAAATAAAATGTCAAATTACACAAGTGCCATTTTAGTTAAAATCCCTCCATGCCACGTGTCACATTCTTATTGCTTCCTAGACTTTCTAGGAAAAACTCACTTTCTACCCAACTCCTCCTCTACAAATATATCTATTTCCTACTTATCTTATATTAAATATATAAATAATAAATTAATATTAAATTTTATCCTAATTTATTAAAAATATAACTTTTTTATTAATTGGTATACAAAATTATATTTATTCAACTCGTGTAAAACGCGGGTTTTTAAAAATATAACTTTATTTTTTATTTTTTACTATACAAAGTTACATTTATATAACACGTGTAATACACGAAGTTTTTAAAGTTATAACTTTTTATCATTTGCTATGTAAAATTAGATTAACGCGTGTAATACACGGGGTTTTTAAGGATACAATTTTTTTTATTTGGTAGATTTTTCAACCCGACTATACACGGGTTTTTTAAAGATACGACGTTTTTAGTATTTAATATACAAAATTACATTTATTTAATATGTGTAATACACATGGTTTTTAAAGATATAACTCTTTTTTAGATCTATTGAACACGTGTAACATACGGGGTTTTTAAGGATGTAATATTTTTTATTAGATTCATTCAACCCTTGTAATAAACGAGGTTTTTTTTATAGATATAACATTTTTATTTTTTACTATACAAAATTACATTTATGCAACTCGTGTAATACACAGGGTTTTTAAAAATATAACTTTTTTATTATGTAGTATATAAAATTAGATTAATTCAATCCATATAATACATATGGTTTATAAAAAATATAACTTTTTATTGTTTGGTATATAAAATTACATGTGCTCAATCCGTATAAAACATGAGGTTCTTAAAAATTTAACTTTTTTCATTATTTAATATATAAAATTAAATTTACTTAACCCGTACAATACGCGGGGTTCTTAAAAATACAATTTTTTATTATTTAATATATAAAATTACATTTATTCAACCCATGTAATAAACGAGATTTTTAAATATATATTGTTTTATTGTTTGGTATATAAAGTTACATTTATTTAACCCGTCTAATAAACGAGATTTTTAAAAATATATTTTTTATTATTTGGTATATAAAATTAAATTTACTCAACCCGTGTAATACACGGGGTTCTAACATAGTCATTAAATTATAAGAGATTATCACATGACAATCTATAAATATGGAATATGTTTCTTTTATGTTTAAACCACTTTTCTAAAAATCAAATTATAATAGCCGGCCTAACAAATTAACCGAGAATTGTCAATGCCACCGGTTCGGTTATGAGCTAACGAATCAAGAATAAATCAATAGATCATCTGTCCTGAGAATTTTGTTTAGTGGTAAGAGACCTGCCTTCCCTCGTGGAGACGCAAGTTCGATTCCGGCTCAGCCCATTTTCGACAAATATCATTTTTTACGGACATCTGGGTGAAGGGATGAATCGGGGCTTTAATCTCGGGTTTGAACCTGACAGAGGTTAGGGTTTACGGATTTCATCTGGTTCCTGCGCATCAGGGGGTACGGTTTTATGGAGGTCGAGGAGTCGACCTTGGACAAAGTCTCGAGCAGGATGAGTTTACACGTGAGATTCTTTGCTGCTAAAAAAAATCAATAAGATAACTAGTTAAACCGGTAGAAAGTGATTGATGCTTGTTTTACTCTTTGTCAGACCCTTTGCTTTTGAGGGTGCCCTAATCGCTTGAATCTAAATCGTATTTATCTTTCTGTAATTCAATAATAATAATTATAATTACTGATAAAAGGTTGTAATTATAAACTTGGTTTCTTTTCTTTCTAGTGATTATAAAATATCATTATCATCATCATCATCATAATTTTAAACTAAATATTACATTTAGACAAATATGATATACCTATTGTAAACTAAAATGAATATAAAATGTGGGTGGAGATACAATAGGAAGTTAATTTGGCTAGGAAGGCTAGGAAGTGATCTTGACCATCCATTTAGTTAATCAAGGGCTAAGATTAAATCAGGGAAATTGAAAAGAAGAAAAGAGGCGCGTGAGTTTGTTTAGGGGCATTCTAGTCAATCCAAGCCAATAGTTTCTCTCTCCTCCAATTCCCCCCCCCCCATTTTTTAAACGTTAATAACTCTTTCATACGAGATTATTTTTTTATAAAAATTGCACAAAAAAAACGAGCGTTTTTTTATCTTTAAAACGAGTATACTATTGCTATATTTTAAAAAAAAATTTAAAACCCAGTTGCGTAAAACGCAATAGAAAACCCCCCAATTACGTAAAACGCAATGAAAAAAAAAACCTAAAAAATGTCATTTTTCTAAAACGCAATGCACCAAAAACACAAATAAATGACTTATTTGTAAAACGCAATGGCCAGAAAACACAAAGAAATGTCTTATTTCTAAAACGCAATAGCCTAAAAACTCAAAATAAAATGTACTTTCTAAAACGCAATGAACAAAAAACACAAAAAAATGTCTTATTTGTAAAACGCAATGGCCAGAAAACACTTAAAATGTCTGTTTTCTAAAACGCAATGGACTGAAAACACATAAAAAAGTGTTTTACCTAAAACGCAATGCATAAAAAACACAAAGAAATGTCTTATTTGTAAAACGTAATGGCCAGAAAACACTTAAAAATGACTCATTCTAAAACGCAATTGCCTAAAAAACAAAAGAAAGTGTTCTCTGTAAAACGCAATGGACTGAAAACACCTAAAAAATTGTTTTACCTAAAACGCAGATCGTAAAAATGAAATTAAAGAATTTCTTACATGGATCGAAGTGATTTCTTCAACAATTGACGAATTTTGAATGACTGAAACACTTATCAGCGCTCGAATCGAACGGATCGAGTGATTATCTTCAAAATCACCGGAAAAAACGAGATTTTGTATGAAATTAAACTGGGTTTTCTTCAAAAAATCTGAAGAACACGTTGATCGGGTGTTTGAATCATTGATTTGTGTTGAAAATCGCACTATAATGTAGTGATTATTGAGATAGAAAGTGAAGAAATGGTTGAAGATGGTGGGTTTTGAAAATGGTGGGTTTTGAAGTTACTGGGTTTTGAAAATGGTGGGTTTTGAAGTTACTGGGTTTTGAAAAGGAAGAAGAAAAGGGTTGGATTGACTAAAATACCCTTTTTCTTTATTTTAAATGTTGCCACATCTCCTAATCCTATTGCTTCCTAGACTCCCTAGCCAAAATAAACTTCCTATTTGATCTTTTCCCTGTAAAATGTTTCTTTATGTATAAAGCGAATAATCTTTGAGTGCACGATTTATTGCTTTTTATTTATTATATGTTAAAAGATTTTGTGACGCAAGATAGCATAAGTTGTTGCTAATGGCCTTGTCAACCACAACTACGATAAATGGAAATGATTATCAATATCCGGTTTGATTGTGTCTCACATGTAATTTATTTTCTCTTTATTTAGATATTTTGTACTGATTTAGCAAGTTTCCAATAAGAAAACCTTGTTGGATGACAAAATATTTTTTTTGATAAAAAACATACATCTTTTTTCCGACAAAATCGAAGCCTTATATCAATAAATGATAAAGCCTTGAGTCATTTATAATAATTAAACTAGGATTGCGACCCGCCGCAATGCGGCGGTGATTCTTTAGTTATAACTAAGTCAATTTAGGACCCGCACGTTATGTTAAACCTGTCAAACGGGGGAAAAATAGATGATGTAAAAACGTTCACCCAAACACGCACGTTGCGTCGTGTTAACTCGCAAAATTTAGAACGAAACGTAAAACCGTTAAACCAAAGACGCACGTTGCGATGTGTTAAGTCACAAAATTTAGAACCAAGCATAAAGCGAAAAATTTGCGGAAAATGAAAACTATAAAGGATCAAAGTTGAAAGTAAAAAAAGTTGTGAGGATAGATTGTAAAAGATAAAAAGTTTTGGGTTAAAAGTAAAAAAAAATAGTTTTGGGTTAAAAGTAATTTATGAATTACTTTTGGGTGAAAAGTAAAAAAAATCAATTTTTTTTGGAAAACCCCCAAAGTCAACGTTACGACAACCATCTGCGTAACCATTTTTTCTTTGAAAACCCCTTAAAGCACACCCCGCATTGCGGTGGGGCGTAAAACGGTGTGTCAAATAGTACTAATGTCACACAACCGTCATCTACCACCAACACTGACTCGACCTACGATATGCGTGTTGCGACAAACCTGTCAATTATGGAAAAATAGAGGTAAAAACGTTGAACAACACATGCACGTTGTGTCGTATTAACTCAAAAAATTTAAAACTATACGTAAAACGAAAATTTGCGAAAGATGAAAAGTACAAGTGACAAAAGTTGCGAAGTTAAATTGCAAATAATGAAAAGTTTTGGGTTAAAGTTAAAAAAACAAATTATGTAGGGTTAAAATTGAAAAAAATAAAAACCTTTTGGTTAAAAGTAAAAAATCAACTTTTTTTTTTTTGAAAAACTCACAAAGCACAATGTACAAGTGCTTATGCACAAAAAACTTGCAAACTTATATATGGAATAATGTGAAATAAATACCAAAGTGTATGTAGTCTAGTGGTATCTGGTTGTTTAAGATTACCTATTCGTCTATTATCTAGATGTTGAGGGTTTGAGTCCCGCGATGAACAATAATATAGAATTAGGAGTGGATTAGATTATAGTAAAAACAAACATGTGAAAAAATATTTACATATAGATGAATGTCAAGCCCGACTTTGATAACATTCTCAAGAGGTAAAAACATGTATGCTTTATTGTACTTTAATCACTTATCGTTAATCAATTTTGAGTTGGTAATGCTTAAAGTATAAAAATCTATCAATATTTGTACTTCTTAAACATCATGTTTTTAAACCATTATTATATAACATTATAAAATAATAGCGACAACATAACGTGACGGTGCATGGGTTTAACCGTGGCTCCATCACTTGATCCAATCGAGTTGTCGACCTTGAAAAAAGAGAACCGTGTTCTAGTATTGTAGAGGCTAAGAAAGGTAACTTAGAGGGGCCCATGTCAAAGTCTAGGGAGCTCACTCTAGCGCACAAGGCATACCGAGTCTAAGATGGGGTGAGTCTAACTTCATGAGAAAACGACACCCAACAGGTCAACGCCTTGTGTTGGCACGAATCTAGTAAAATAGAGGCACACAAGGATTAAATGAACATGCCTAGGCGTATGTAGAATGATATGATACAAGGTATTTATAAAGGAATAAGTATACACATATAGAATGCTTGTGTTTTTAATATAGTATGATCGTAATCATTTAGTGTAGCTTAGTTTTGATTTCATTTTCATCATTTCTCGGGACAAGAAAGCACTAGGCAGGGGAATTTTTATCATTTCATCTTATGCACTCGTACTTGCACCTTATAAGCTTCCCTAATAAGACTGTTTTTGCTTGTATTTTAGGAGAGAGACGATGACATGGATGAGAGAGGATGTGAGGTGAAGTAGAGAGGGTGATAGTAATTATTGGCGGGTGGGTCGGGCGCATGTAAATGTGAGGGAGGAGAGAGAATATGAGTTTTTAGTTGGTTTTTTTGTTGTTGTGACTTGTGAGAGGGGCAGAAGAAAGAATGTAAATATCATCCTTGTTTTTTAGGGCCTATTAGGAATTGGGCATGCTCTAATAGTCTTATATTAACATCATTATTTTAACATAATATATTACTTTGATATGGTTTTATTATTATGTAGACCATGGAGAAAAAGAGTTAAAACAGTGCAATTAGGTTCAACATAAGATAATGAGATGCTATTGATCTACAACTCAATCTTCAAACTAGTTTATGAAATATTATGAAAGTGAAATACAGAAAAAGAAGCGTAAAATGTCAAATCGTCGCTGATTTTTCATCATATATGTTTGGATAGAACAAACAAACATGACAGGTGGTGGTACCAGAACATCTGAACTCTGGGGAATCATAATAGAAAAAAATTCTTATGTTTGGGAGTTTGCGTCAACTAAATTGTAACATACGAGATCTCGTCTGTAATATAGTGCTAAAAATAATATGTATAGTACTAAAAATAATATGAACTGATAAATTCTAAATAAAATAACATAATAAATATAAAGTAAGGTTATAACGTATCAAATAATCTAAAAGTGCTGATGTCCTCGTGGCCTAGTGGTATCAGTGGTTTATCCCTGATAAAGTGTTGTAGGTACAAATCCCCGAAAAAGTGTTGCGGATACAAATCTCATAGTGAATAAATGATTTTAAAAGAAAATTATAGGGGTCGCTATTAAATAAAATCCAAAAGTATCGCATATAATCAAAAATTAAATTTCAACTAGGAGTAATATACCATTTTGTGAACTAAAAGTACATCTCAAGAGAGCAATATGAATAACAGGTCTCATTACTCATTACTTCATTAGTTACTTCATTCATTTGTGAATAACATTTTAAGCTTGGGCTTTTGTGTTAGAGTTTGTTATCCTCGTGAACTATGTTTTAAAAAGTGGGCCTGGTTTATCTAAAAAAGCCCAAACCTAGAATTTAGTGGTGTAATTATTTCTTACGCCCCTATACCAAGGGGTGGTGGACCATTGGCAAACGTAAAACCTTTAAACACCTGGTTTTAGCAAAGGGGGGGGGGGTTGGGGAGAAAAAAACTAGGGATGTTGGAGCCGCAGACCGGAGGTGCCGCAAAAAAATATGGCCGAAGATGCATCTTACTTAAACATGATCCATCTTAAGAGGGTCAAACGATTAAAGAGTTTTTCCATAGAATAATTAGGTTACTGGAAATTTGATCGGCCGGAGTGTCAACGGTCCCTCCTGACCCTCCCCTGATTCCGCCCCTGAATATTACCAAACCTTACGGATGATTTTGACATTTTACTCGAAAAAAGACTGAAAAGTTTTGAGCTTGGTTTTTGGTCTCCTGGATATAAATCAAATGAAAATATTAAGAAATGGGCTTCGATTAAATCTTTGTGATTGGGCTGAACTTTCACAATTAATTATGGTGGGCTCATATTTTGGTTGAGCTGCACAACAAAATCGAGGGGTTAGAAAATAATAAATTGTTATTTTAGTCTCTGAGTTTCGACCAAAATTGCCACTTTAGTTCAAATAAATTTTTTCTTGCTATTTTAGTCTAAATAGTTTTGTTTTCTGCCATTTTAGTCCCTGACTTTTGTCATTTTTTGCCATTTTCATCCAACCCACTAACTCCATTCAAAAAATCTGGTTAACTTCGTTGAATTTTGGCCAAACCACATTTTTTTTTGCAGGTGTGATTGTATGGGGATTGTGTTGTGCTGGTTTACAGTGAAGATGATGGCGGCGGTGTTGGTTGATGACGTGGGTGGCGGAAAAGTGGCCGGTGGTGGTGGAAATGGTGGGTGGTGATGGTGGTGGGGTGGGTGGGTCGGTGGTGACGGTGCAGGCAAATGGTGGCAATGATAGAAGATTGTGATGGGGTAGGTGGTGGGAGGTGGTGGTGGTGGTCGATGAAAATGGCAAAAATAACAAAAGTCAGGGACTAAAATGGCAGAAAACAAAAGTATTTGGACTAAAATGGCAAGAAAAAAACTATTTGGACTAAAGTGACAATTTTAGTCAAATCTCAGCGACTAAAATGGCAATTTACTCGGTTGAAAATGGAATAAAAAGAAGGCAGAAATTTCTTGTTGGTCGGCTGATGCTTGTGTTGCAAAGATCAAAACAAAAAGTGGAATTTTATTTGATTAATTTGAAATGAAGGATCTTGTAGTGATAACATTGTACTTCTTTCATTAGTTCCTTGCTAGCATATCTGGATCATGGTTTGATTTTATGTTTATCTTTCTTGCTAATGTAAACTTATGATCGCTTGTTAGACTGAACACGTTTACAATTCTTTTGGTGCACGCAAATGCTAGTGTATAGTTTTTCAAGCTCTGAGCTCGACTAGTGTATATTTGTCAAGCTTGAGCTCGACTCTTTTATCACATATAACTTATTACTATAAATATTTATAATTATTATTGTCTTAGGATCCTATAAAAAGGACATTTTTCGTAAGAAGTGCATGTAGAGATCATATTTTGGACTTAAGCATGATGTTTTGGGTTTTTTTGGCAAAAAAAACAAAAAAAACACTAAACATAACAATTTAAGACAGAATACAATGAATTCTAGGCTTAAAACATAAAATACCATGCTAAGAACGTTAAGTAGCGTGTTTAAGTGTTAACTAGTGTGTTTTAGCTGTGTTTTAAATTTCACACTCATAATACGTTGCATCGTGTTTTATATTGTTACGTTTTATGTTTTTCTTGCCAAAACAACCCAAACCATCATGGCTAAGTCCAAAACATGATGCCTACATGTCAATTCATATGCATTCTCACACTTTTTACGAAAAATGTCATTTTTACAGGAACCTCACCGATTATTATTTTGTGTATAAACACTTTTCAGATATTTTGATCACAATTCTACATATAAATATTAAACTAATAACAAACTCTCGTAGGTTCGCAAGTCAGCTCGAGCTTAATAAATGAAACTCACGCTCGGGCTTGTTTAGATTCAACTCGATTCCTGATTTGATAAGCCGATCTCAAGAACAGCTTGGCTCGGTTACAACTATAGGTGTGCAAATCATTTTTTTAAAAACCAGTCCAGTTTTTAACTGAACCGGTTTCTCGGTTCAAAAAACTCTCTTAGGTTCGCAAGTCAGCTCGAGGTTAATAAATGAAACTCATCCTCGGGCTTGTTTAGATTCAACTCAATTCCTGATTTAATAAGCCGATCTCAAGAACAGCTTGGCTCGGTTATAACTAGAGGTGTACAAATCGTTTTTTTTTTTTAAACCAGTCCGGTTTTTAACCGAACCAGTTTCTCGGTTCACCGGTTTTTTAATAACCGGTTACTGTTTCAAACCCATATCAGAAACTGGTCCGAACTGATTCAATTAGGTTATAAAACCGGTTTAGGAGATGGAATTGGTGCCCAAAAAACAAAACAAAAATAAAAAAAAAAACCGGCTAGATTTTCTGCCAATGAATGGGTCATATAACCGTTACTGTTGCTGTTTTGCCCACCAGTTTTTTTTTTAAACCGGTTTATTTTGTAGCGTTAACCGGTTTTTCCAGATTTTTTTTATAAAACCGGTTTTTATTTGCGAACAACTCGAATCGAACCACAAACCGACATGTTCAGTTAGAAACCGAACCGGTTTCAAAAAAACCAGTTGCAGTTTTTTTTTCGGTTTCGGTTTGAAAACTGTTTTTTATTACAACCATAGTCATGATGCACACATCCTTTGAATACACACCTTTCTAACCTATCATCCCTACCAAAATGTAAGATCCAACCAATTTACAGTTTTTGTTCATCAATTTTCGAAAATTTCACAATTCAGTCAACAACAAACATCACTTAAAAAGTTAAAATATACTAATACAGATTACTACCCGATGCATCACCAATCGATACTAAATCAATTCACCACGTAATAGACGATAAAAAAACGACTAAAACGAACTTCACCGGAAAAGAATCGGAGCATTACCGGTCAACATTATGGCCGGAAACATCCGAAGCGAGTCGAGATGCGATAGCGGAGTGATACATGACGTCATGAAAGTTAGTCTCCACCGTCTTCATCCGCAACTGTTTCGCTTTCTCCTCCGTGAATCCTCCCGGAGTAAATCGAGATCCAGATCTGGATCTGCATTCGTCACGTTTATCTAGATCTAAAGTTTCAGTTACAGTTTCAGATCCAGATCCAGATCCGTCGGTTACGGTTGTTGAACTTGAATTGTGGATGTAATCCGGATCTGATGACCAGCCGAAGAGCGGCGTCCACCACTTGCCGGAGGATGACGCTGATGCGGTGAATGCTGACGTGTTGCGGTGGTTACGGTGGCCGGAGGTGGTTGAGATGACGGTGATCGGAGTGAAAGAAGTCGCCATTGACGGTTAGGGTTTGAATGTTGTTGACGGTGTGAAGCGGTTGTGGGGGTTTTATAACTTTTATTGACGGAAAGTGTTAATTGGATAAGAATGGACACGTGGCGTGTGGTGATAGGTGGATTTGTTTACGCTTTATGGACTTTATTTTGTACTTTTTTTGTTAGTTGACCCATATGGACTTTGCTTGCAAGATATTTATCACCCATAGTTTGAAAACCTGGTTTCGAATTCGGACCGTTATAACTTTTTTCATAAATAAAATAAAGATATTATGCCGATTTTAATTTCAAAAAGTAAAATAAAGATGTTATGCCGTTAAAAAGAAGAAAGAAAGAATGATATTATCATGAATATTTCGAAAACGAGTTGAGTCGACTTGTTTGATAAAACATTTAAAGTTTTAAACATCAATTAGTTATAAGACCATACGTAGTAGTAAGGCTGTAGTGGGGAAATATGTGAAATTAGTGAGTTTAGAATTTAACGAGTAGAATTTTATGGATTTTTTTAAATACAAACCATTATTTTTGACTAAAATAAGTTAACATCACTATTGGAACTATGCTGTTGTAATATATGCCTTGGGAGTTTTTCATAAAACTTTTGCATTTTTTCACTTTTAACCCTAAGATTTTAATCTCTTGCATTTTACCCCTTTGACTTTTTTACTTTTACCAAAAGACTTTTCATCTTTTACAATTCAACCCCCAACACTTTTTTGTTTTCAACTTTGGTCCCCCCATACTTTTCATATTTCATAAGTTTTTCGTTTTAAGTTTCCTTATAAATTTTTCAAGTCAATACGCCACATGTGTCTAGGATTCAACGTTTTTTTGTCTGTTTTTTCCCATTTGACAGGCAGTCGCAACACGTCTATTTTTCTTCATTTGACAATTTCGTCGCAACACACATGTGCTGGATCGACTTAGTTATTTTTTTCTACGTTTTACATTTATGTCTAATTTTCTTTGAATTAACACGCTGCAACGGGCGTACGTGATTCAACGATTTTACGGTTGTTTTTCGTTCGGTATTATTTTTTACTTTTTTATTTATTTTATTTTTACAAGCTCCTCTGATGTTGGTGGTTGTTGGCAGTGCTGTGGCATTAGTGCTACTTGGCACGATTTTACGAACATATTTAACCTATGAAGTTTTTTACTAATAATTTGTTTCGAGTTTACAACTATATCTCTTTTACTTAAGAAAAACTAATTTTTATGTGCATATTTTTATGTGCGTGTCGATATAAATTCGATTTGCTCTACGTTTCGACGTAAACTTTTTATGGTAACAATTAAGCAGTATGAGGTCTGAACTATTAAGAGACAGTATAATGATTAACCGTTCAGAGACAAATGTCTGGACAATTCAGATTAGAGGTCATAACCATTGAGACTCGGTATAATAATTAATCATTCAGATGCAAATGTCGGAACCATTCAGATGCAAATTTCTGAACCATTCAGATGCAAATGTCTGAAACATTAAGACATTTACTCACGAAAGAAACAGTATGAATCATTAAGTGTTAAACTAGTAAGAGTTCTGAACCATTCAGACCCTCATTAAAAGGTAAACAAACAGACCCTTAATTATTAACTAGCCCATGCCGGTTGAATTTGTAAGCCCCGGCCGCAACGCGGCGGGGTCTTACATCTAGTTATTAATGGAAATACAAGGTAATATTATGAATATTGCCACCTTGGTGAACATGTTGAAGTTGACCCATAAGAATCCATTGATCAAATGGCTAAAATTGAGTTTGAACAATTAGATATACTATTTTGAATGTATTTCAGTTTTTTTTAAAATACACATGGATTTAGTTGATAAAACTCGTTTTTGGTAATTTTAAAACAAACATATCGGGTTGGAATTAAGCAATATGAGTTCAAATTCACTTTTGGGTGTTTAACCATTAATTGATTCCGGCTGTTACTCTAGCGAGGCAACTCGTGTAGAGGCAGTACGGTTTTCAGAGGAAAGCCTTCGACCCAAGACTGGTTAACCCAGCGCTGGCCTTGCTATCTGGGCCCACGTTCTTGGCGAGGGTCCGCGATTTGCGGATGTGACAATGGTCACCATTAAGAAGTTCACCTTTCAAAAAAAAATGAAAATAGTATATTTAGTTATAAATCCAATTATTGACAACTATTGCAAAAATAGTATACATGCTTAAATTAGGTTGACTATTTACATTTTACATATTCAACCAACTGTATGAAGTGTTTAATAATAGTGACTCGTATAAATTTCCAATAACCAATCCCAGATACCAGTGGCGAAGCTCGAAAATTTTTTTCACCGGGAGGTCGGAAGTCACCGGACCTAAAAGTATATATCTAAATTTTTCTTTTTATAAAACCGGAGGGTCGAAAATGTATATACCTAAAAAATCTACAGGAACGTACATACATAACATATTGAGCGAAATGTTCGGGGGTAGGCCCCCCTGCTTCGCCCCTGCCAGATACCATTCACTACATAAACCTAAAGCTAACAAATACCATGAAAAATATAATAATGACTCAACACAAAAGAATAAACAATGAAACAAAAATAATGTTGAGCCTTTTATGATGGCAAACTAGTAGTTTTCCACCGCGCTATGCGGCGGGAACTCAGTTGGTATCCGTTCGGTTCGTTCTGGTACCGACACTCGCTATAGTAGCTGAAAGAGAAAATTATACAATAAATCAAAAGCCATAGAAAGTAATACCGGTTCCGATACTACCGATATTATTTTACCAATGTTGTTCGGTTGAAATCGGTTCAGTTAGTCCTGTATAAACACTTGTATAGTGTACAATAAAAAAATTTGTTTTTTTCTATATTTTTATTGGCACTCGTATAGTTTACAGTTTTCGATAGAAAAATATCAATCGAAAACTATAAAAAGGAATATTGGTTTCCATACTGTCGATATTGGTACCGATGTTATTCGGTTGAAATTGGTTCGGTAAATCCCATATCAATACTCGTACAGTTTACGATACAAAAAAATGTGTTTCTTATATTTTTATCGGCACTTGTATAGTTTACGATAGAAAAGAAAACAAATTAAATATCATTGTTGGTTCCTATTCGCTTTGGTACGATAGTGTCATGGTATGAATTTTAAATATCATTGTCGGTTTCGCTTTGATTTGGTACAATAGCGTCATGTTATCCATCTTAAATATCATTACCGGTTTCGATTCGATTTGATACGATAGCAATACAGTATCCATTTTCAATAAAAAAACAAATTAGAAAAAATCAAATTAAAATAAACATAATATTAAAAGTTAAATTTTACTATTCATCACCATTTCAAAATAATATGTATAAATATGTATAAATGTTATTTACCAACCATAATTCTTGAGGTCATGGTTTGTAGCTATATTCGTATTTAATATAAAATCACTTTTTAAGCGGAGAATCACAACAACTATATAATCATTTGTACATAGTGCATTATCAAAATAAATGATATAATTACATAATCGTCTTATATATCACAATTTAACTAATATGAACAAGTATTTATATGGGTTTCATAGTTTTCAACTTAAAGTTGATTTTGTATTAAACATCGCTGTATATTTACTTTAACAGAGGTTCTGATGGACCACCTTCAATTTCGTCAAACTCCGCTGCATCCAATTCATACAAATGGCGAGGGAGAATCATCTTTGGTAGAATGTATTGTCGAATGACAATGAGGATGAAGAACAACAAAGGAAAGAGAACACCCGCGATTGGAATCCATGTCACCCCGAAGCACGCTAAGAAATAAACAATCTGGAAGACGGTGAATACAACGATGGTTCCATATGGCACGGTCTCGACAAAATAAGTGTGAACCTTTTCAATAAACCTGCCAAATTTCGATCATTAGACAAATTGATATTGTAACACTAAATTTTGGTCTAGATGGACAAAACCTAGTCAACTTCTTTTATATTTTATAAATAATCGTTTGGTTTTGTTTGTGCCAAAGAAAATGTCTACACATGTTGAATATATTATTAATTTTATGTCTACACGTGTTGAAATATTATATTAATTTTAAAAACTTACACACCTATCCGTAACGGGTCTTTAAAACTTTTTACATTCAAATGTATACAATTTGTGTGCACTTTTCGGATTTAGTACTAATAGAATAGTTAGGGGTCAACATTAACCGAATTCGAACTAAAACTGACGAAACCGAACCAAAATCAAATTAACCAGTTGGTTATTCTTTTGTATCATCGGTTAACCAGAATTAACTGAACCAAACTGAACTATTTATATTTTTTTATATTTCTAGCTTTTATACCTTCATTTTATGTTTTATACCTTCATTTCATGTATTTATACATTTATTTCAAGTATTTACACTACCATTACATGTATTTCTAAGTAAACAAAAAATTAGCCCTTGTTTGGTTTGGTTATTAACCGAACCAAAAACCGATAAATTAACCGAATAAACTGAACTGATTAACTGATGACTTCGGTTAACGCTAAAAAAACAAACCGAACCGTGCACACCTCTGCTAATGGTTGGTTATTGCAATATTTAAAAAATTAGTTAGTAGGTCAACCTAACCCGCCCAAAGCCCATATGACGTGATCCCTTACTCAACCCGTCCATTTTCCCGCCTCTAATCAATAAAACTTGTAAAATAACTTACTTGTATCTTTGTCCATAGGGAACGAAAAGAAGTAAGACTCTTTCCCAAAATTGGTTTCCAGGAAGGCTGTCAATGGCCATATAAGCAAAATAACCCCATAAAACTGAGGTGGGTATCAACTTGATTAGGGGCATAGCACAAATAGACGCGGCTAAAAGGATCGATTGTAGAAAATTGCTGACTCTTTGCTCGTTAACTCGAACGGGTAGGTAAGCATCAATGTGTTTCTCAAGAACGAACTTCTCCTTTGTGTTTTTGAACCCATCTTCTACGGTCATTATTGCGTCCTCCAAGTCCTTTAGTTCTCTAACGACTCCGTTTGTCTGCATTGGAACGCGATTAGTTGAAAATACTTTGAAGAAATCATAACAGGGTGTTTTAATATGTGTTTTTAAAGTGAATACGTGATAATATGCACTACTAGAAAAGAGGACAATTTCCTACACAATTTTTTTGGTCACAGATTCAACACTTTTATGACGAATTTCCTACAAATTTTTTTTTTCAAGATTTTGTGACAAATTTTCGACGCATCCACGACGAAAAATGTTGTATTGTTATTTTTTGTCGGAAACGTGTAGCTAAAAAAATAAATCCTAAAAAGATAATAATTAAATATATTGTAGGAGATTCGTAGCAATTTGCGACGTAGTAGTTTTGTAGGAAATGCATAGGAAATGCGTTGAAAACAGGTTTCATACAAGGTGTTTTCCTACATCAGGTGTTTGTCACAAATGCGTAGGAAAGCCAGATTTATGACGCATTTCCTACGAAAACTGGTGTAAGAAGTTTCAGATTTTTTAGTAGTGATGTGTTTTTAAAGTGAATACGCTATACTGGGTCACCGAAAAACATAATTAAACGAGCAATGTTATATCTTTCTAACGCATTCTCATGACAAGTTGATAATGACACATAGAAAATAAAGACATGTAAACATCTCTTTGTTACAATACAAGGATGAATTAGAAAGATATAACATTTTCCTAAATAAAGACAATACACTTATAAATATGTAAGTTTTACAAGTTTGTTATGTTAACACAAAACTTTTGAAGTTCACAATGTAATTTAAATATGTGACAAGTTCATTACATTTTGGTACAATTAAATCATTTTATTTTACCTTTATTCAAAAGTAAACCTTATTGTATTAGACTCGCTATTTACCTCTAAATAATCAAATAAATCATATTGTTTATCAAATTTTAAAAACCGATTGCGCTACTTGTACTAACAATAGATGGAAGATATACCATCGGGGAGTTGTCTATATCTTCGAACACCCTTTTCATCGTGTTGTAGATCTCGGAAATGCTAGCTTTTCGTTCCACGCTTTCATTGACACTCTCCATCATCTTCTTCTTGATAAACTGGTCGAGTAATTCGATTGTTATCGATTTTGATTCAATTGGTGAAGCAAAAAAATAATTTTTTTTAAGTTAGAAAAAATAATTTGGACTTGCCTGTCTTTCAAGAACAGCTAGACTTTTAGTGTGCATAGGAGACTGAGGCAAAACACCATTTGCAGGGGGTAATCCAATCAATCCACAAAGCAATGTCTTGGAGAACATTTAGTAATATAGGAAAATAAGGTTAGTTATAACAAGAGGAGTTAATTGCATAAAAAAAAAATAAAGAGGTAACCAACTTTTGTAAATATTCTATTGTAAATAAATAGCTGAATAAAGTACACAGATAGTTCTTGCATTTTACCAAAAATTTGAATTTGGTCCTTAGCTTCTAAAGTACACGGAGGGTCCATGTGGTTTGCATTTTGTAATGCATTTAGTCCGCAGCCATCAAATCTAAAAGTTTTAGGTGGTCCAAGTTATTGACTAAATGCATTACAAAGTGCAAACCTCAGGAACCATGCATATACTTTTGGAAAAAGCTGGAGGCTAAATGTGTTACAAGGTGCAAAACACAAGGACTATATAAACATTTGATCAAACAATTTGTCTAACAAGAAGTTACTATACCGTAAATCCGAGTAGGAAAATGTCATAATGATAGGCAGATGGGTTCTTGAGATTGAACTCTTTTTGTTGAGCCAATTGCGAAGCAACGCTGTGGTCGAAGAAATATAGCGCGGCTATCATAACACCCGGGACGAAGGCAGCCATGATATGCACGAAAGGAACCTTACCCATGTCCTAAAACAAGTCAATTATAAGAAAGTAAGTATATGTGACAATTTAGACTCCATAAATAAATAAGTTGATTCAGAATATGTTCGAATGAAACAGGTAATATCAAGAAAATAACAAAAAAAAAAAAAAGTGTGCTATATATGCGTCGAATGGGCCTGATTAATACATACATGGATCGCCCGAAAAATAGGAAGTTTTCAATATGGTGGCCCAAATATTAGAACAACTCTAGAGGTGCACATAACCAGGTTTTTTTGAATACCCGGGTAATCGGGTATTGGTTTTTGGGGTATTTGGAATCCCGGGTCGGGTTCGGGTATTGGCCAGGAAACCATACCTGGTGTACCGGGTTCGGGTTTT